>JAFVLL020037295.1:0-77433 GCA_021397915.2 Tor tambroides | reverse complement strand
CTTTGCACTGGCTGCCTGTACGACACCGTGTTGACTTTAAAATTCTACTCTTAGTATTTAAATCTTTAAATGGTTTGGCCCCTCCTTACCTTTCTGATTTACTCTCAGAACATCGTCCAGTTGTGTCTCTCCGGTCGTCTAATCAGCGATTGCTACGTATTCCAATATCAAAGCTGAAAAGTAGGGGTGACCGTGCTTTCTCAGTAGCGGCTCCCAGATTGTGGAATGCACTACCCTCCAGTATTAGATTTGCTCTATCTATATCTGTTTTTAAATCTAGGTTGAAAACGTACTTGTTTGAACTGGCATATGGTCAATGATGAAATCTAGTGCACTGTGTTTATTTGTTTTTATGTTTTATTATTTGAGATTTCTACTGTCTTCTGTATTGGTGTAAAGCGCTCTGGTCAACTGTTGTTGTGTTTAGTTGTGCTATAAAAATAAAACTGACATTGACATTGACATTATTTATGAATCATTATTTCAGCATGAAAATATTATATGCACACACGGTTAGTGATTGAGACCCATTGTGTATATTCTTAATGACAGACTGTGGAAAACTCTCAAGGACGTGTGTGTGTGTGTGTGTGCGTGCGTGCATGCGTGTGTGTGTTTTAGAGCACACTGCTGATACCTTTGCCACTGCTGTAGTGTCAGTGTAATGAGGCATGGCATGAAGCAGCATGACAATACAGGAAGCCACATCCACTCTATATATATATTCAGTATCCTCCTCAGTCCTTAAGTGCACACACAAAGACATACGCACTACATGAGACAATGGCCGAGATATTACACTCCAGCTTCTCCCTGCTCTAATGGTCATGTTCAGGCAAGAGATAGACTGAAGTGACTGTTTGATGGCCATATCCTGTGCACAGCAGCATCCAGGAGAAGTAAACACCACTCTGCCTGATGCACTGTATGTTTGGGCACGCAAGATAAAATGTTTCAGTCCGATGCGGAGGCAATACCTGATATGTTCCAGTCCAATATTGTTGAACACAGTTTACTGCCTCATTGTCCCGGTGCATACAGACCTAGTTTGGTTGTGTTTTTCTGGCAAGGTGACACTACATATGTTTGCAGGCTGATATGAACAGCTTCAGATACAACTGCAGCCCTTTGTCTCATAAATGCTATCAAACACATGCATTTTGGCTTACATTCTTTGTTTCCTCTCAAATTTATGGGTAGATCAGGAATGGGCAATTCCAGTCCTGGAGCATCAATGTCCTGTAGAGTTTAGCTCTGTACCTAATCAAACACCTCTCTTCAAGTCTTCAGAATTATTTAAAAATTGCAGACAGGTTTGTTTGATTAGTAATGGAGATAGTGTTCCCTATTATGTAATTATTTCCTATAATGGGGTGTTCCGCATCGTAGACCGCAAGCTGATTTCCGTGTTATGTTTCCCTCTTGTCGTAATGATGTTGTAATGATGAATGCCCAACTCAGAGTTTCCCAGGTGCACTGCAAGGCATCTAAACTCTGTAGGACAGTGGCCCTCCAGGACCAGAATTGGTCATTCCTGGAATAGATGTGCAACTGTTGTAGTTGAGCAAGATGCAAACAATGAGGAACTTATCAGATTTATGCCAGATATGTTTTATGTGATTATTTTTTGTTTGTTTTTAAGCCTGTTAACAGACACTTATCCAAATGAGAATAATACAAGCATATGCTATTAATTTAGAACAAATTAACCGCTATCTGATTGTTAGCTACAGAGGAACAACAAGAGAAAAGGAACAAGACAAATGAAGATTCATGCCAGCAGACAGCCACTTTAATCACAGACAATACAATGAAAGGGGATACGGTAGTACTAAGGGATTTTCACAAAAAAATGTAGGTAGATCTCTAGATGTACTTTAAAAAGTGCAGTTGTGAGAGAGATTACTGGTGGGCGAATTTTCACTAGGCTAAATGGAAAATGTTTAGTTTGAATCAGCTTCTCTGTGAGGTACAGATACGGAATGTTTAAAATGGATTGGCTGTTCAATAAGGGATAGCAGTACAGTGTTAGCATTGGATTGCCTGCTGATGGAGGTATACAGGTAGATGTTTAAGCAGACTCGCCAGAAAAGAACAAAGCAGCAGTGCAGGGGTCTAGTTTTAAGGAAGCTTCTTTGAAACATTGCTTGAAGCTACAAGCTCAAGCTTACATTCACTCAAATTGTGGTTCATGAAACTTAAATTATATGTTTAATTATGTTTTATTATTAATTAATTAATTTAATTGTTTATTAGAAAACTATAATGTATATATGCATACAGTACATTTATTAAAATATAATGGAAACATCTTCATTTGATCATTTGACTAATTATTAAATTATTTTGTCAAATTATTAAACTGCTATTATATTATTGCTTTATATATGTCCAAAAAAAGATTAGTTTAATACAGCAGCTCTAATATGCATTAGTCAGCCACTACACACAAGTTCTGGTTCACACACACTGACAGACAAACTAACCAGGATCTCCTAGGTTTTTATGTCCTGTCTTGCACCTCAGACCTTATTATTAACTGATTTCATTATACCAGAAAATGGTTCCACCAGAAAGGGTTTTAACTGTAGTCTTAATGGTTTATATTGGAGTTATTTGGACTAAATTGCAGGCTAATCATAAAACATAGTGGAGAAAGTTAAAGCAGGGGGCATAAAAGACGCTATTTATTATGATTGTGTGTTGATTTATGACCAGTTGATGTGGCTCCTGCTCCTTGGGGTTGTGCATTATTTAGAAATACATCAAATGAAAAAAGATTTGCTAGTTCATTATTAGAGGAAATGCTCTGTGTAAAACTGATCCCCCCTTCCCCCAAGAGGAATACAGAGGTCACTTTGCTGTCATTTTGTATAAAATGCAAAACCTGTAATTTTGAAAATGTCAAATGAATAGAAAATTACAACTGAGAATTGCTAAAACTCCAATGATCTATATAATTTAACACTCTTGAATTCTTTTAATGTCACATTTTGGAGTTGGTGGTTTCAGAGCCCAAAGACCTGATGTTGGCAGATTCAGTTGTCAAGATGGACAGAAGGCACTCTGCAGAGCTATTGTTTGGATTACTGTAGTGCCTCCCATTGACTCTAGTTGTCTTTTCTTTAGTTTGGGCTTATTGCAACATCTCTGAAATCGATTTCCTCTGCTCCTCTCCACTGCTGGTTTGTGTTCACGTGATCCACCAGGTGGAAAGCCCCAGACTTGCACAAACCCACACATGTGTACGCATTCACACAAAATCAATATATTTCATTTCAGAACTCTCTCTTATCTGTTCCTCTGTGCTTGGATTGGTAAAGAAGATTAACCTACACCTTTTCACTAAAATAATACTATTGCAAAATGGTGTGGCAAATATGAAAGTCCTTTATCTTGTACCATAAAGATCGGCTGTCAGTTTCCGGTAAAAGCAATACTTGACATCCAGGATGAGCTTCTGAGTAATAGTTTACTTGAATAATGCACATTTTCTCAGAGAATAAATATGAGTGCAGTGTTGAAAGAAATACATTAATTTTCATCAAGTGTCTGCAATCTCTAAATTCATAAGTTAAGTAGAATCTGTGGTGGTATTAAAATAGTAATGAATGTAATTATTGATATTTTCCAATTGTGAACTGATAATGGGTTTTTTTCTCACAATTAAAACGATCATTTGAGGTTGGACTGCAAGTTTAATCTGTAGCAGCATGAAAAGGTCAGAGAAGCTGTATTGTGTTTTGTGCTTTAACACTTATCTCCAAGGCTTTTCATAATGTTTCTTTTTCATTAAGTGCTTTGATGCCTTTGCTCTGCAAACCTCCCACTTTTTATCCCCCATAATAAGATTTTGGTGTCCATTTAAAATCAATGGCAATGACTGGGAGGAGCCTTAGCGTAAGCCGCTAACAGCAGCTAATGTGGCAAGGAGGATTCATCACGTTGTGACAGATTCTATTAAACCACTCTAAAAAGGTCAATCAGTTCAGAAACGGTGTTTATAGATATTTTCTCCTGGCCATTCTGGTATGCTGATCTGTCTCTGTCTGGCTCCAAAGTTGTTTTAGGTGTGGTCCAACATGTCTTTGTATTTCCACAGAGCTGGAGGTGACCATTGAAAATATTGATTATGTTGAGCTCAAGCCGCTAAAGGCTTAATCAGATCATCTTACTGTTGTGAAGAATCTTTTAGCTGAAAGGGCTTTGGCTGCAACATGTTTCTTTTATCCCTTCTTCTCTTTTTTATATTTAAAGGACGACTTTTTTGAAGTATTCAAATGCTAAATAAAGAAGTATGACTCGACTAGGATCACGCACAAAAACAATATAAACTCAGAATAAGCCAAATGGGAATGTATAGCTCGAAAATGCACCATCTTCTCAAATTTTATACCTCTGCTTTCAAACAACGGTCGATAGCTCAAAGTTAATTGACCTTCTTCTTGAACTTTAGAAATGACACAAAATGCCAGATGTACCTTTTAAATGCAGAATAATTATGATTATAATTTAAAAATCGATACCTGCCGTCTGTGTATTGACTCTGTATCGGGATGAAAGAGCGTCACAGTGTTATACTATATTGATTAGCTTCCCCCCACTTTAGTTCAGAGCATTCAAATAGCACCACATTGGCCAAATAAAGAAACAAGGAAGTTGCTAGAGAACAATTCAGTTAGAATCCATATAAAAGTACATGGTAAACAATATTTTGCAATTTTAAGCCTAACTTGGAGATTCTTAGGTTGGTAGATTCTTTGCATACCTTGCATTTTCAGGTGAATATAAAACACTCTGGGAGATACTGATATGCAGAAGACCTAGAATGTGTATGTCTGGACTATATTTTGCACTTTTCAAGTTTTATGATAGATTGAGAACAATTTGGGGAACAGCTTGTGTAATAATGTAATACAAATTTAAAGGGTTTGTTTGAGTTTTGTTTTGTACTTCCTATAACACACAAGGCTTGATTAATTTAAAGTTAAACTTATTTTATATAAAGGAACTTCACTTTGTTTGCATGTTAAACAAAGTACCATTTTCTTTTTTTATAGCTTTATTCAAAGCTTAAGAATTTAATTTAAGTTTCAATAAGTAATATTTACAGTGTGTTTCTTAGTCCTCTCTGCTTTGTGTATCTCACTAATGAACGTCTTTGAGAAGCTATTGTACCTGTCTTCATCTCTTTCTTTCTTCCTCTCACTTTACCTATGCTAAATGAACACATAAAACTAAGCCTATTGTTCAGTATGAGGATTAAACACCTGGCCCTTCATCCTTGAGTTGAGAAGGTGAATCACTTGAAAATTAAGTTTTCCTGTCGTCGCCCTCTGGGATGTTGGGGGAAGTTAAAAAAGCATTGTATTATTCCCTTCTTCTCTGAATAAAATATACATAGAGCATTGTTGAATTATGGATAGAATTTTTGTGTTGCACTATTTTTTCATGGTTTGTCTCCCAAGTAAATTCCTGAGCACAAAAGAGATGATACTGTGGAAGTTGTGGCAGAAATATCTGAAGTTATGTCGAAATTTGCTATCCACATTAAACCAATATGTAGGTCATTCAGACATCATCTTCCAGCCCGATCTCATGGCAGTTCGTACATATTTTACGAGGTGGCTAATTCGTACGACCTCACTCGTACAAATTCATACGATTTTTGCTAAATCGTACGTATTTTACGAGTTGCCAATTTGTATGAATTTGTACGAATGACCTACACCTAACACCCTACACCCACCCCTAAACCTACCCATCACTGGGGTTTAGACAAATCGTACTAAATCGTACGAGTGAGGTCGTACGAATTAGCCACCTCGTAAAATATGTACAAATTGCCGTGAGATAGCATTGGATCTTCCAGCATCCAAACTGATATTAAAGTGAGTAAGAGAGCATGGCTTTCTCCAGAGATTGCTGAGATTTTATGAAAAGTTGAAATTTTAAAGCTTTTCCTTTGAAGAAAATCCAAGGCTAGAAATTCACTGTAAGGTTCAACGAAACGAACCATAATTCTAATGATTAACTTTTGATGATCAGCTGACTCCCTTCACCTTTCTGGCAGAACTGTGGTATTATTTTTATTTCTGTATTTTAATAATTAAAAGTAGACCATTGAGTAGGCCAGTTCTTATGTTGATTTACACTGCACCTCAGTCATGCTGGGAACTTGTCAGCCATTAGTCAGAGGTTTATTCATCCTCACAGTCTGTGAGCAAGGGCTTAAAATTCACTTGGCAAACATTCCAGTCACTCTCTCCCACAGAAAAAAGAGAGAGATCTTTCTCTCTATATAAGTTTTCTCATACTTTCCCATTGTTTCATCACACCCTTGATCTTTCATTAACTTTAATGATGCAGACAAGATGAAGGAAATGAGTTTATTCTGGTTTGTATGCTGTCGGCATGCGTTAGCTCGGTGAAAGACAAACAGACTGGCCGCCATCTTCCAAAAATCTTTTGGCAACTTCCCCCTTACAAGCTCGGAGAGTGATTTATTTTCAAGGATCCTTTAATAAAAATGACAGAACAAAACAGCCCAGCAGAGATGAATCAGCACTGAGAAGGCCAGAACTCATCAGAAAATCATTTAGTCTCATTTCATCATCGCTGGGGAGTAAAGAACCAAATTCAGAGTGGATAATTTGTGCTAATATAATGTTTGCATCTTACAAAGCATTGTATGCTAAATGGTGTCTGCAGGGCCTGGTTAACATGGCAGCTGGTTTGTTGAAGAGCCTTTAATAAACTGTCACTTAACTACTGTATGTTGAAAACACCTATTTGTTTCACTCTACTGTTTGACCAGCATTTTGGTGAACAGCTTTGTTTGTTTGGATGGCGTGTAATGGAAATGTATTCTAGTCTTTTATGCAGAAGTAAATTAATACTTTTATTAATCCAGAATGCATTAAATTGATCAAAAGTGACATTTATAAAAAGTGACATTACGACTTTCTATTCATCAAAGAATCCTGAAAACAAATGTATCACTGTTTCCACAAAAATATGAAGCAGTGCAACTGCTTTCGACATTGATGATATTAATAAATGTTTCTTGACCAGTAAATCAGCATATTAGTATGATTTCTGAAGGACCATGTGATGCTGAAGTCTGTAGTAATGGTAGCTTTCAAAAAAATTAGTATCTCCAAACTCAAACTATTAAGAACTGCCTTACCAATATCACTGTATATGTGTGTTTTTGTGTGTCTGTACGTATATTTACAGACATTTACAGGAAACAGCGACACAGACACAGTGGTCCAACACAAACTCCCTCACTCAATCAGAACTCGATATATGCGTCTTCTGCCCCTTGAGGGAAGCCCCAAAGGAGGAATGGGTCTACGGCTAGAAGTCTATGGCTGCACATACAGTGAGTGATATCTTACATGAACTGAGATGAGAGATGAGATATTTTTCTATCCCATACCCCTAAACCTCACCATTACATACTATCCTTTTTACTATCCTTTCCACAATGTAGGTAAAATCTGGTGCACATACACCAGAAGAAGCATAAAAAGCATATCAAAAATGCCATTTTGTTGTCCATCAGTTTCTATTAGCATATGTTATACCATATTTAAGATCTGAAGAAGTGAGCTGCTTTTAGGCATTCAGTGCAGCTTCATTTACGAATCAACAGGAAGTATCAGAGCACACAGATCTTGGAAGGTCAGAGAAAGTGCAGAGAGCAGAGAGTCTTCTCACATTCTCTTTGATCTCCTTTTGCTGTCCTCCTCAGAGTCCGATGTGGCTGACTTCGACGGCCGCAGTGCCTTACTCTACCGGTTCAACCAGAAGTCCACCAGCACGGTGAAAGACGTGATTTCCCTGAGATTCCGGAGCCATCAGGCAGAAGGGGTTCTGGTTCACGGAGAGGGACAGAGAGGAGATTTCCTCACTCTGGAGCTTCAGCGAGGAAGACTCATTTTGCATCTCAATTTGGGTGAGAGAAAGAGAAGGGCGGGACACAATTCAGCTTGACCTTCTATCATTTTATTCACACTCATGCACAAGTGTCTCGATGGATCAGAAAGTGAAATTAGAGATTAAAGTAAAGGACCTGAGATGTAGTGAATTTAGATGCGTGCCTGAATTCTTTGCTTTTAAAGGGATAGTTCACCCAAAAATGAAAATACTCTCATTAATTACTCCCCCTCATGTCGTTCCAGATCCGTAAGACCTTCGTTCATCTTCAGAACACAAATTAAGATCATTTTGATGAAATATGAGAGCTTTCTGTTGAACATCAGTCTCTCTTATTTCCTTGTCTGTATATTCTGGTTCAAATATGTAAGGCTGGGCAAAAAATTGCAAGTCATGCTCTCTGTCAAAATCTCCAGACATGTTTACGGAGACTGTTTTATGTACAGCACAGTACTGGCCAGAGGAGAACTGGCCCCCTGACTGAGCCTGGTTTCTCCCAAGGTTTTTTTCTCTATTCTGTCACCGATGGAGTTTTGGTTCCTTGCCGTTGTCGCCTCTGGCTTGCTTAGTTGGGGACAATTAATTTCCAGCGCTATTGGAACTGAGCTGGACGATGACGTCATTGAATTCAATACTGAAATGCCTTTAACTGAAAATTGAGTGTTTAATCTTGTCATTTTACATTATTGACACACTATTTTCCAATTTTGATATTGGAAAGTTGCTTTGACACAATCTGTATTGTTAAATGCGCTATATAAATAAAGGTGACTTGACTACAGCACCAATCTTCCTCTGCTTGCAAACAAGGTGCAGTGCATCCGTACGCTCCACATACTCTCGTGAATGAAAGTGACGTGACATGTGGCCAAGTATGGTTATTTTGCATTTAACCCATCCAAAGTACACACACACAGCAATGAACACACACCCAGAGCAGTGGGCAGCCATTTATGCTGCGGCATTTATGCAGTTGGGTGCCTTGCTCAAGGGCACCTCAGTCGTGGTATTGAGGGTGGAGAGAGAGCACTGGACATTCACTCCCCCCACCGACAATTCCTGCTGGGCCTAAGACTCGAACCCGCGACCTTTGGGTTACGAGTCCGACTCTCTAACCATTAGGCCACGACTTCCCCGTAGCATGTCGAAGACTGACACGGAAGAGAAGAGATTGTTGAATGGAGTCGTTGTTTTTGTTTTCTTTGCGCACAAAAAGTATTCTGGTAGCTTCATAAAATTGCAGTTGACTGATGTCACATGGACTATTTTAACGATGTCCTTTAGTGCCTTTCTGGGCTTTGAATGTTTCAGTTGCGTTGATGTCTATGCAGGGTCAGAAAGCTCTCGGATTTCATCTAAAATATCTTAATTTTTGTTTCGAAGATGAACGAAGGTCTTACGGGTAAGGAACGACATGAAGGTGAGTAATTAATGACAGAAAATTAATTTTTGGGTGAACAAACACTTTAAGTTCCTAAGTCTATGTTCCTAGTCTGTCTTTTGCTGTAACTGTACAGATGATGCCAAGCCTCAGTCTACTGGTCGCTCATCTTCTGTGATGTTAGGAAGTCTGCTGGACGACCACCACTGGCACTCTGTTCAAATTGAGCGCTTTAACAAACACGTCAACTTCACTGTGGATGGACACACGCAACACTTCCGCAGTCCTGGACAGGAGGACACACTGGAGATAGACTATGAGGTGAGAGCTGAGTGTAAATTATAATAAATCTGAATATAATTAATTAATTTGATTCTGTAATGTACGTTATTTATTCATACAATACTGAAAATATGATGACAGGCTATCCCTAATACACAATGGACACTGACACAGCAAAACATTTAAAAAGAACGTCTTGTCATAGGAGAACAAGACAATGAGAAGAAAAGAATAAGATCTGTTACTGTGACATGCATAAAGATATCCCATTCCCTTGTTATCTGAAACCATGTTTCAAAACATTTTATTCAGTCACTCTCACTGCAAACTTATGAAAGCCTGAAACAAAGTACCACAGAGAACAAAGTCAGTGATTCCAGGAACTTCAGCACAACCAAACAAACACACGCAGACCCTTTGAAACACACTACCATTCAAAAGTTTGGGTTTGTTAAGATTTATTGTTGTGTTTTTGAAAAAAAAAAAGGCTCCTTTTCTTAAAAACACAGTAATATTGAGAAACATTATTACAATTTAAAATGACCATTTCTGTTTTAATCATTTATTCCAGAGATGGGAAAGCTGAATATTCTAGCATCCTCAGTGTCACATGATTCTTCAGAAATCATTCCAGTATTCTGATTCACTGCTTAAGAAACATTTATTATTATTATAAATGCTGGAAACAGCTGTGCTGATTAATATTTTTGTGGAAACCATAATGCATATTTTTAGAATTATTTGATTTATAGAAAGTTGAACGGAACAGCATTCATTTGAAATAGAAAATTGAATTTTGTAGCATTATATTTAAACTGTTACTTTTGATTAGTTTAAAGCAGTATTATTTCTTTCAAAAAAGAATTGCTATAAGCCCAAGGGCTTAAGTGTTTGTTTGTTTGTTCTAATTTTCTTCCTCATTTATTTTTGGTTATTCATTTTTCTGTCCTTTTCACCTTCAGTTCTTCATTTCTTTAACCTCCACCCTGTCTTCTATCCCTCCATTTTTTCTTTTGTGTGTATAAGTGTGTATTTCAAACATGAGAGCACCCATCCCCTGTTTTTTGTATTTTTTTTACTCATTCCTGCTTAAATGATTAATGGGTTCAATACTGAATGAAAATTGATACCATTTATTATAGATTAACCTCGTTACAAACAGCTGAAATATTTACCACTTCCCGCGCTCTCTATTTTTTTTCTCTCTCTTGTTTTTTAAAGAGCTTCCAATCTTGACAAGGGCAGTAGAGTGTATAATTTTCTCATGGAGATTGTGAGTGCCTGCTTGGCACGTTGTAGCGTTACTATCAGGTTGCAGCACTCAAAATAACAAGCAAAAGTGCACCTACACCTCTATCAAAGCCCAACTAGATATATGCTCTGAAAATACAGCAATCAACTTATTGATTTTATTAAAACCTGGGTAAAACAGGCCCCACAAAATAGCCTTTGGAGCTGTTCTTTGCTATTCTTTTTTTATTTTTTTTATTCTTTGTTACTGATCTCTGGGATATGTGTGTGTGTGTGTGTGTGTGTGTGTGTGTGTTTCTGTGTTTGTGTGTCCTTATTCAAGCTCAGTTTCGGAGGAATCCCTTTGCCTGGTAAGCCTGGGACTTTTCTCCATGAAAATTTCCAAGGCTGCATAGAAAACCTCAACTACAATGGTGTCAGTGTTATAGACATGGCAAAAAGACGGAAGCCACAAATATATACAGTGGTAAGTATGAACTTTTACAAGTGCTTTTGTAACTGTAAATATTGCTTTTCAACAAGTTTGAAGGCCATCATATCTCACTCTCTGTCAAGGTTGTGAGTTGAAATCTCTCATTCATTTCACAACATAATGTGAGACCACAAAAGCATTTTTGCCTTAAAAAGCATGAAGCATAACTTTCTTCACACAACAAGCCTTTATATCTAAAGCAATTTACAACAGCATCACATGGCAAATTACAGTAGCTCTGTGTGTATCTGAAGTGTGTTTTTGCAGTTGTGTGAAGTTGTGTGCATCGCACCATAAAAGAGCTCTCTTTCCCTAATTAACAAGCTGTGAAGTCTCTTGTCCATTTCTCTCTCGCTCTCTTCGGGTGGTCTAATACACTTATCACAGAAGGAAAAGAAGAGCAGTGCCACATTGTGATCTTCATTTTGTCTTTCCCTCCCTCTCGTCAGAGGCATTTTAAGATAAAGATCTTACCAGCTTATTATACTATAGTACATGCATAGATTGAGACGTTCCACACGTCACTGATTAAATAATGTTCATGCAGTGCTATAACTATTTATTATTTATACATTAAATTGTTGTAGTACAATATAATTTAGGGCTGCAGGATTTTATAATTATGATTATTAATTGTAATTAACAGGCTGTAGATTGTAGTTTACACTTTCAAAACAAACTAAGAACTTCAACTTCACAAAGGTCCTCAAACAATAGTTAATTTAAACACAGCGCTAGCACATTCATGCACACAATTTCCTTTAAAGGTGGGGTATGTAATTTTTCAAAAACGTTTTAGAAAACTGAGTTGGGGCCGAGTACCAAAACAAACTTGTAGCCAATCAGCAGTAAGGGGCGTGTCTACTCACAATATAAAGGAGAGAGTGTTCAGTGAACAGCCAAGCCGAGCGACAGAAAGATAGAGATGGCGGATAAAAAACAAAAGTGGAAAATGTGGCGGAACGATAAAGCAAGAAGTAGGACCCATGTAAATATCGGATCAGCTTTCCAGCGCTGCAGAGAACTCGAGGAGCAGAAGGCCCACGATCGAACGCCGAGGTTGCTTTGGTTCTTCTCGATAGATTAGTAACACCGTGTCTACACCAGTCGCGGCACACCACAACAGCTAAAGTTTGTCTACACTGGACGCGATAAAGCGACCGTTGAAAATCATTTGAAATTTGTGTCAGTACGTCATAAATAGAACGCGGCAGCAGTTCTCTGTCAGGGATTTGTCACGCCGCCCACCATCCAGTATAGACACGGGGTGCATCTCAATCAGCTCCCAATCTTGTGAATCAGTTGATCGTGTACACGAATTCGGTCACTGGTAAGCAGTGGTGGGCCGTCAGGGGAAGCAGGGCCTTCTCTGCTGGCCCTATAAAAAATAAAATTGTGTGAAAAATGTTTTTATTGATTATTTAGGTATCATTTTCATTTGTGTAACGTCCACTAAATTGCCTATGATTAGTTTAGTTGAGGTTGAACTGGAATATCCTACATAAAAAAAGTCCGAGGCCAGCACTACAGATAGTGCTACCCTTTTGTTGAAAGATAAGGTATCAAAATCTTGAAAAGATAAGCAGTATTTTCTGCTCTCAAATGCTTGGGCGAACACACGTCTTATAGTGTTGGGAAAGGGGCCGTGCTCGGTGGCTTGATTGCGTCATGGAGTCATGATTTAGCCCTGCCCAAAAAATCCTGATCACGAAAATGGTGAAAAACTGTCTAACGGTCTAACTCCACAATTAAGTACTACATAGTTCACAGTCTTTGTAACTTGTTTCAGCACTGCATTTCTAACATTTATAATGTGTTTACAAACAATTCTCAGAATTGACTTTACACGGACTTTAAAGGTCATGGCAATCTGTCAAAAAAGTTTGGTTTAACTTGAAGAAATTGTGACAAATATATTACTATTGCACAGAAAGTAGATCATAATATAATACTAGCAATAATAATAATAATAGTTGATTATTAATAAAACTGTATTTAAAGATTTTTTTTTTTTTAAATGGAATTTGGGAAAAAATAAAACAGAATTCATTGTGGTGTTTGTGTAGGAGCAATAATTAATTTGTGGATACATTTTTGAAATTGTATACTAAATAATTGTAGATGCACATAATTAAGTGATTTGTTCGCCCCAGCATTCATTCTGAGGACTACATTGTTATTCTTCCACTGTGTTTCAGGTCAGAATTTGAGTGATGGACAGTGGCACTCCATAGCCGTCGAGGTCAAGGGTCAGAAGGTGTCGTTAACAGTCAACAACCAGAATCCTGTCACTATGGAAATCAGTGGGCTAGTTCAGAACATGCACAGAACAGCCATCTTCATTGGAGGTATAGCATCAGAAATTGAATTAGCTAGTTTATCCTGATTCTTATAAAGGGTTGTTGGCTATATTCAAATGCAGAAATAGTAACTTTTTTTATCTTTTATCCACAAAGCTCAGTTCTGAACTAGCCTGATGGCTGCAGACAAAAAAGTGGCTATTACCCAAAACATTTTCCTGAATGCAAGGGACAATTTTCTTCAACCTTATTAACTCTAACCTCCATCAACTGAATAAAATACAGGCTTGGCAAGCTGAGCGCATTCTTAGGGTCCTTTCGTTTCACATGCATAGCTGTTATTCCCAAATCTCCTGCTTTTTTCTTGAAGGTTTTTTTTTTTTCTATTTGGTTCATTCAGGCAGCTCAAACCACATTCAATTACTGTAGAGGATAAATGCAGTTTCTTTAAAGCTGTTATTGAAATCTTTGACTCAAACTTCCAATGTCTTAACTAAGACCTCTAAATCTCTCATTTTGCTTACTTCAGGGACAATGCAGTCCTGCTGAGATTTTATAAGCTGCTTTGCATGAATTTCTCAGAACAGAGATTTTTCTTTGTGCAACTTGGTATTGTGGATGTTGTTTTTGATTTGAAAGACAGTAAGTTGGGATTTTCCATTATTTTAGGCTGCCCTTTATTCCAGAGTGATTTCAACTGCGAAAACCCCAACAGAGGATATCAGGGCTGCCTTCGTCTCCTTTTCATAAACAACCATCAAGTCAGCTTCCTACAGATTCAGCAGGAAAGCCTGAGCAACTTTAGTCAGATTAGCTTTGATGTCTGCAACATACAAGACAGGTCAGTTTTCCCCATTGATTTTCTTGTTCACCAAGTTTTCTCACCATTTTTTTTTTTTTGTTATTCATTCTGCATGCCTTCCAATACTGTATGTAGTGATCAAATATGTAATTTGGCTTATAACCAGGCCCATACGGAATTTGCTGAATTTCTTTGACTTTTTAATTCTCATTTTGGAGGAAAGTCTATGGAGTTCTTTGGAGTGTGTATAGAATAGAAATGGGTTAAACAAAACTCAAAGCTCAAACAAAGTGATACACTCTTATTCTTAGCTTGAAGTATAATCAAATCAGTCAAAATATGTAATAATCAAACTTGCAAAGAGCAGGGGATGTGTGGAACATCATTCTAATTCTCTGGATCCCATGTGGGCCGACTCGTAACCTATTTGCATAGTTTCAGTTTTCTGTCTACATTTGTCAGGTGACAATTAAATATCTTAAATCTCTTATACTCAGAAAAGAGTATGCTCAATAAGCTGCGTGATCTGAGGTATTTTTTTTTTCCATGTTTGTAGCACAAACATGCAGGATAAGCTATATACGGTAATAAAACATTGGGATGAGTGTGAGCAATAATATTAGTTATTAAGCAATAGTTAGGCATTCACCATTGTTTAAAAACAGAAATGCAGATCACTGCAGTTGAACATGCTCATCCCAACAGGTGTTTGCCCAATCTGTGCGAACACGGTGGTCAATGCATCCAGTCATGGGACCAATTTTACTGTGACTGTTCTGGAACAGGATACACAGGAGCCACCTGCCACAACTGTGAGTTATGCAAAGCCCCAAAACACCCCATGCCTGCATGATTACTCAAATATCAGCTTGTTTTCACTGTTTTTGTTGTTGTTGTTTTGTTTTGTTTTTTTGATAATAACTGCATTGTCAAAGTTTTCTATGTGCTAAAATTAATTATTTAAAAAATTAGTGGCTAGCAGTTGCCATCTACAGCTGCCAACATTGTGTATGAGTAAGTACCCTACTCAATTTTACAGTCAGATCTTAAATTAACTTCAACTTCAATTAATTTATGTTTCAGTAAAGTTAATGAGGTCCTTCTTTCCCCATATTGTTTTTATTATTCATATAAACTGTATTTATTATTTTAAAAAAAATACTTATTGGATTAGTCCAGTGCTGATTACTTTTTATATTCAAATCATTAAGATTAATTAGGGTGTGCATAATGCATCACTTGACAGCTGCAAGTCTATGTGTCATGTAACGATGATTTGAATCTGCGCACTTACCAATTTATCCGTTTCATTTTGGCATCTGTGTCTATGAAAGTATTTAGAGTAATTAATTTTGGCAGATATATTTTTACGGTTCCTTGCTGTAATCAAATTTGTTGGATCAATATGTTCTAATCTGCCACCGCATGCACCGTTTTATCATACGCTCATGACTGTACATGTTCTCTGGAGGAGAGAGAGGCACGACAATGCCATCTGTTAGACTTACTGCTTTAAAAGAGCAAGAAATATGATTTTTACTTTTTACAAGTCCTGCTGTGTGATTCACCGTCAGCAAAACAACACGTGCAGCAAATTAGCTCACTCTACCGCACAGAGGACTCTTCTCTGTCATGACGAACGGGTACCAAGTAAACAATAATTACCTCTGTTTGCTCAATGAACTGTTTGAAATGGTTATGCCATTGTTAGGAATATTAATTTAATATAAATGAAAGAAGACTCGTTTGCATGTCAACACTTTTTATGTGTGACTGATTTAACAGATATCTACTATTAATTGCATTCAAGCAGAGTGCTCTGTCTGAAGGATATTGCTGAATAGCAAAAGCTGACATGTGTAATTTATCTTATATGATTACACTTTAAACTTTAAGGCAAGAAAACAATGTTCTTGATCTTACTTTTGTGTTTACCTCTTCCTACAATCTCAGTATCCCTGTGCCAAGCATGCAGATGTGCCAGAATGCAAGTGTTCTGTAATTAAGCACAACATAAAAACAGCAGCAGATTTATTTCCATCATTTCTATGATTCATCATTTTCAGCAATATATGAGCGATCCTGCGAGGCCTTCAGGAAAACAGGAAGCCAGTCGAGTGTGTTTACAATCGACCTTGATGGGAGCGGACCTCTAGAGCACACTCAAGTCAACTGCACCGTGGCAGGTGACTGACCCAAATACGCATACTCAGCTTTGCACATTTCTAGACGTATTATACACTGATGTTCATCATCTTTCACACTATTGAATGATGAAGCTCAAAGCTCAGCACTTCTCATTTACAAACCTGATTCAGTGCATGGACAGGTGTGACCTCAGCATGTGTGGGGGACTGCCTGGAGAAATCACACATCTCATTAAGTGAGTTCAGCATCTCATGCGGCTGTCTAGTTCAGCAGGTTGGATCAGGGTTAGCCAACCTTCCTCTCAGGGAGTCTCCGGTGAGGCAGAGTTTTTCGTTCAGGCACCACACAAGTATCCCTGATTCAGCTAGACTGGATCCAATGATGTAGATGATGAGTGTTACAAAGACATTTAGATGGCGTGATATTGCTGGGGTTTAGATGTTTTTGTGTGTTATCCCAAGACTGTGGGGGTATAATTTGCGTCTAGCGTTGTTTATTTTCATTGATATATGTTGGATTATTAGTTTTCCATCACTTAATCATAATTTAAGCAATCACTCCTGCCATGATTGCTAGACATTGCACACTCGAGTGGTTTGGAGGAGGTTAGTGAGAGATGCAGGTTTTTGATTGATAATAACAAAGAGAACAGAAGGACAGCACAAGTTTAATGAATTTGACCCTATACAGTATGTGCCCTTTTTTGTAGTAACTTCACACTGTAATAAATAAATAAATAAATAAAAATCTGTAGTAGGTTCATGTATTACAGAATTATTAGAATTTATGGTAACATTTTATTTTAAGATGTTCATAATACAGAGTAATTACCTAATTAAGTACTTAGTAGTAGCCATTGTACTTACATGAAACAAAATGTACTTACCATGTAACTAAGTTATGGAGCAGCCTGTAATTACAGTTTGTAATTATGTAGATGTAATAGGCACCTAGTCTGTTACACAGCTACTTATGTAACCAAAAGATTGTTACATATGTGTTGCAGACTTTATACAACGTATTTATAAATGTAAGTACACAGACATAAGCTACTTAAAATAAAGTGTATCAAGATTGTACTTAAGTGTACTAGTAGTTGTGTAACAGACTCAGCCTGTTACATATGTGTAACAGTAGCTGCCTGTTACATCTACATAATTACAAACTGTAATTACAGGCTGTTCCATAACTTAGTTACATGGTAAGTACATTTTGTTTCATGTAAGTACAATGGCTACTGCTAAGTACTTAATTAGGCAATTACTCATGACACCTTAAAATAAAGTGTTACCGAATTTATTTCGGTAAGCTATATAATGTTAATATACCAAACTACTTGAACTACCAAAATCTTTTTAATAATAATAATAATACATTTTATTTATGGGCACCTTACTTGACACTCAATGACACATGCAAATAAAACACATAAGCAGTTAACAAGCAACAATAAATTTCAAAGCCCACATTCAGTTCTTTACAACCATTAGGAAATACATAAAAATATCACCGGTATGCCTGCCTAAAAGATGTTTACCTTAATATGAATATCATAAAAATACAAGTGGCACAATAGTAAGCCACATGATGAATCGGAGTAAATTGTAATTCGCCTGTCCTTAAAACATGCCCAGTACTCATATATAGACATTCACAGGGTCATACACACATATGAAAGAGAAATATAATAATAATAATAATAATAAAATAAACATTAACTAAGAAATATAAATATAACCTAAAAGACCCTAACATACAGTACTGATAACATAAAAAGGAAGAAACAAAAACATTTAAATAAATTATAATCATATGTGATGTCACACACTTTTAGTGTGAATTATATGGCAATTCACAGTTTTTAATCAGAAAAACAATATATTTGACTGTAATTTACAAAAAAATAAATGAATCAATGTGTAAGGTAACTTAAAGTTAACCAATTAACCGGTTTTTACTGTAGCATTTTACATTATTTTTCTAAAATAAAAATTACAGGGTTTTTTTTTTTTTTTTTTTGGGGGAATTGACATCTAGTGATGAGCTCTTTATAACCGGTTTTGATATGGCAAGATATAGCTCTTTATAACACCTTCCCAAGACATGTAGGGGCAAGCAGATGCATCCTCTATCACCGGGAACAATGCGTTTTCTCACATCTCCTGTCAGGTTTCAGCACCAATTTCACAGACTTTGGTTTTTGGCATCTGACATTACTCTCCGCTGCATCAGATGTTGAACTGATCTGTCTCTGAGATAAGACTGTAATACATTATATCATCATGCAAGGAAATTCAAGCCGCATTATGTCAGCAGCAGGGAGGAGCGCAGGTGAAGGAAGAAAAAAGTCAAGGGGCATGTCTGCCTGCAGAGACTGGCAGCGCGCACTAGCTGCGACTGATAGCTTCATTTTTCTTACTTTCATAGGCAGCGGGCTTTGGCTCTGAGGTTATTGGAGCTGCAAGCTGAGCAGAGAAAAGTAAGCACCGGGAAACTGTCATACGCTGTGACCACCTGTTGCATGTTGGCGCGACTAAGCTGGCTTTATTTTACAAAGTTAGCTTTTATTGAGCTTTATCCAGATTGCAAAGTTAGCTTTGTCACGGTGAATGCATTAAAAGATCCAAAGTCCCAGTACAAATAGACCTTTTCTCTGAGGCGACGCCAACAAGCACTGGCAAGAAAATCGTTTGAAACTGACCTCAATTACAGGAGCTATTAGCTATACTAATTCTGCAAGACATGGCAAACCGGCACCTTTGGACATCGTATGCAGCAATTTCAATTTGCATAGGGAAAGGTGCTAGCGTAGACTACCGTACTCTCATCATTTCACACTCTCCTGAATGAGTGACCTTCTGTTCTCTGCTTAATATTCATCAGGTATTTGCATATGACTCCATCACTCCGTTAATCTCTCATTTTCATTCACAAGCACATACGGTCGATTGAGTGCAGACTTGAGAGGGTTGATACACGATCCGAGTCAATGGGGATTTCAGTCTTTTTGTGTGTGTGTGTGTGTGTGTGTGTTTCTTGAACAGAAGATAAAGTTTGGACCGTAGTGGGGCACGATCACATGAGGCCCATTGACATTAGAGGATCCACTCCACGCAGCCCTTTCGTTCTCATCTTCAACTACACCATCTCGCCGTACCATCTTCGCTCGCTCGTGACCTCCTCGGAGCACTGCCAACAGGAAGTGAGATATCGTTGCAGGAAGTCTCGGCTTTTTGACACCTGGGGTTGGTCTTGCTTTATTACTCTAGTCTACCTTATTGTTTTCGTGCACTGTAGCGCTAAAATGTTGTCTTTCTTATGAAGTGTGTGATTTATGTTACCTCTGGAATTCTAATCCTCTAAATTCGGCTAATATGTTCCAAAGGAACAAAAAAGTACCTCACAGCTAAATGATTCACAATAGCAGGTTATTACCACAGATATTAAAGGGGCTCAAGTGTGACATGACAACGATGCACGGTGAATGATGATGTTCACTTAAAAAGTGGTTAGAATGTAATTCTTGTCATGCAGGGATGGTTATGGGACGTGATGAGAGCATTTGAATTGCAAAGGCATGCATAAAGCCTTAAAAAAATTATACACTGGTACGCTAAATTATTCCATATGTTTTTTCTCACACCGCTTTAATACTTTCGACTTTGCAGGGTTTATATGCTTAGGCTTTTAACTGAGTTGGAGTTAACTTATCCTCAAACACTCGGCTCGTACTTTGGGTTCATTTCGATTCAACGGAATGAGATGCAGTGAAGCCTTTGAGCAAAAGATCAACCTTTGATCAAACATCGTTCAAATGGTGAACCTCCAGCACTAGACATCTTGCATATCTGATTGCCATTTGTCATTGGCTAAGCTCTTGGCCAGATCTCTGCACCGCTGTGATAGCAGATGTCTGGTCACGCACATTGTAGCAATACTATAACGGCTATTTGACTGACAGGAGTCTCAGAGCCCATTACTGACCAGCAGGGGCAGGAGACCAGATGTCATCATGCATGACTAAATTACATTAGACTCCAAACGGTGTTGTCATTATTTGCGTAATTATTTACTGCCAGATAAGTAAAAAATATTCTTATCCTTGGGGCATTTTGTCCATTTTCAGATGGAACTCCTCTGTCATGGTGGCTGGATAGAGACGGAGTGAAAAGAACCTATTGGGGAGGATTTCTGCCTGGGGTCCAGCAGTGCTCTTGTAGTTTGGATGGCAACTGCAGGGACATGAATTATTTCTGCAACTGTGATGCAGACCAAGACACGTGGTAAATCTTAATTTCACAGTGAATCACGTTTGCCAGTTCTGTGTAACAAAACGAGCCCAATGGCCAGTAAAAAATAGCCCAATGACCCTAACCCATATATCAAAAAATACATAATTTCCAGTCACTTTTGTGTTATGCACTGTTTTTTTATAAAGGACCTAACAAAGGCTTCCTCTATAAGTACCCATCTCTCAGAAAAAATAGCACAGTTTTTCCTGCACACATGGAACTGAATGAGCGTTTTTCCCTACTTTGTAAGGTAATTGGATTGATATTTTTCATGGAATGAAAGAAATCTGAGGCAGATTGCAGAGATTTAGTCGATTAAATTGCTGTATAGGAAGTGCACTTTAACACCCTTCATTAGTTTTTCTGTTAAAGTGTCCAAGATGCAGCAGAAAAAGCTTAATACTCGCCATAGGGCAAGTATTACTGTTTTTTTTAAAGCAACAAGTGAGGCACACTCGCTCCTCGGTGGGCAATCTTCTACCTCAGAGAGAGATTAAAAAGACTTTCTCCTAGCCTTTCGCTCATTACCTCATCTCTTGCACATTCTCTCATTCTCTTTCTCCTCCTGCAGGGCAAATGATACTGGTGTGCTGTCTTACAAAGACCATTTACCCCTTAGTGAGATCGCCATTGGAGACACAAACCGGACAAACTCACAGGCCGAGCTCCAAATTGGACTGCTTCGTTGCTATGGCGACCGTGGGTATTTTGTTTACCAAATTTAAAAGGGGAATGGGGGTAATATGGCTCTCTACTGAATATATTTTCATATTTCAAAATGCAGAAGAGACGGACCTTTTTTATCGAATTCAGTGCACAATTTGTTTTTCAACACGCTGTGTGCTTTCTTGCCTGTCCCTCTGCTGCAGGATTTTTCTGGAACTCTGCATCTTTTTACCAGGAGTCCTCCTATCTGCATTTCCCCACCCTGCAAGCTGAACTGAGTGTTGATATTTCACTCTTTTTCAAAACTAGTGCTCTCTCAGGAGTCTTCTTGGAGAATCTGGGTGTCAGAGACTTCATAAGACTGGAACTGAGTTGTGAGTGCTTGTTTAAATATTACTTGTAAAAAAAATGACTGTTTTTCTTATTCTTTTTTTTTTCAAGAAAATATCTAAATTATAAATATATATGTAACTGTACAAAATTGCATAAGAAAAATAACAGTTTTATATAGAAAAAATACCTTTATTTATTTGTCACTTTAATTGGAAAGCAAGAGAGAAACAAATTACATAATAGTTCATTTTAAGGATAATATATTGGGTGCATCTGACCTGAAAATAAGGGTTTCAGCATGTTTGTTGTGAAGAAGTGCTTAGAGGCCCTTTTAAGAAGTACATTCAGTGAACTTTCAATGAACTTCATTGTAATACTTTTGTTTAAACCACACAGTGTGATTTTTTTTTTTTTTTTTTTTTTTCCCCCTTTCTTTCTCAGCTCCATACACCGTGAACTTCACTTTCGACCTAGGGGACGGACCAGTTATCCTTACCGTTCAGTCACCTGTAGCTTTGAATGACCGTCAGTGGCATTATATTCGTGCTGAACGAAATGTGAAAGAAGCTTCTCTACAGGTTGACTCCCTGCCACCGAAGCTAAATGAAGCACCATCTGAGAGACCTTACCGGCTTCAGCTCAGCAGTCAACTCTTTGTGGGTGCGCAGACATGTAATCGAGCAAATGTCACTAATAATGAAAAAATAACACTGAGTGTACTTTAGCTTGAGCTAAGAATATCTCTGGGAACAGAGAAAATTGAGATAATTTAAATAGAAGGAATCTTTGATCATATTTATAAGTCAGGGACCATGGTGTGGATATTTGTTACAGGTTTGAAGATCAGTCCAAAAATATTATTACAGTGCAAGCATTTCACTCACAATTTTGCAACGACAAATAGATGTGTGCAAACTGTAAAATGCATTTAGAATCATGTGTGCAAATAAAAAGTAAGTCCTTGCAGGTCCTTAAAATTTTTAAATTCAGTTTAATCAAATTTAAGGTCATAAAAAGTCACATTCCTTAAACTGTATAACACATTAATTATTATAGAGGTCTTAAATTTGGGGATGGAAAAACAGGAATCACATTACGGCCTATTGTGATGATTAAACTTTGAATTAATTAGTCTCTGAATTAATGAAATGAATGGAAGCACTGCATGTTTCAAAAAAAAAAAAAATGTGGCATGTTCTTGTGGGCATTCTGTAGGCTTGCAGTTTCAAAGCAGCTGCAGTAAGTGAATACCGCACATTTATACTCAGCTATTTCTTATGATCAGCTGTTCATGAATTATAACAAAGTTTTAACTTTGGTGTTTTATATGTAATATGTAAGATGCTTCTAAGATGCATCTCCATCCTTCATCTGTCCAGATGTATTTTAGGCCTGTGTTTTATCAAATTTTCCGCATTGCACAATAAACTGCATCTGGCATTTAGTTCAACATTTAAAATAGAAATAATTACATAATTATTTAATAAATGCAGTCTGAAGCCAAAATATTTAAAAACCTAGTGTACTTTTTGTATTCATATAAATAATTTGGCTTGTAAATGTCTTCTTATATCTCTTAATTAAGGAAAAACAAATTATTTTATACATTTTCATTGTGTCCATAAAGTTTTGTGGCAAGCCCTCACACCACACCACATTATTCGCAGTCAGTGTGTTTTATGACAAGAACAGTGCTTTTCAGTAAACTTATCTCTGTTAAAAAACATGGTCAGGAATGCTATGCTGTCACTCCCTTAAATACAGAAAAAGCAGATAATTTTTTGAGAGTATGATAATGATAATGCCATTTTAATTATAATTTAATGCCATAAAAGCAGGTAAAATTGTAACCGCTAAACCTATTAAAGTGGTGATGAATAGGAACATGTAAATTGATGTAAAATATGGTTATATATTAATTAAATATTTTTAAAAAAAAATTACACACTAAACAGAGTAAAACTATCAAATAATAATGTTAAATTCAAGTAATTAAGTCATTAAGCTGGGACACACATAGCACATAAATGGAACTGTTTTTTTTCTGAGAATGACACTATTATAGACTTCAAAAGCCTTGGCTTTCTAATTTGCCTGTGAAAATTAATCATTGTACTCTGCCCATTAGGAGGAACCGCTTCTAGGCAGAGGGGCATTCTGGGCTGCTTACGTTCCCTCGCCATTAACGGGGTTACTCTTGACCTGTATGAACGTGCAAAGACCACCCCAGGGGTGAATTCTGGCTGTCCGGGTCACTGCACCAGTGACAGCGTCTGCCATAATGGAGGGAGATGTGTGGAAGAGAGGAGCAGTTACACCTGCGACTGCACGCAGACAGCCTTCGACGGGCCACACTGCAGAACAGGTGAGGTTACGATGGCCTCCGGGCGAGTTCGCTTTCGTTGGTCTTGCTACACCAATCAAAAAAAGCTGAATGAAACAGGCACTCTGGACTTGAGCACGCCTCGGACGCTTGTAGCTCTCAAACGCTGTAGTGTTGGCATTCCTGATGGCGGAAGTGTTTTATTGGATTTACTGTAAAATCACAGAATTAGATCAAAGCCTACAGAGAGAAATCAAATCAGGACTCTATAGGAGTTTATTTAATATCTGTTTAATCCAAGGCTTGCGGTGAGCTGTTGGATGTGGCATGAGTCTCACAGTAGGAGACGTTTGTACCAAAAATGTGTACAACAGGAATGAAAGTCAACCCACTATATACTCTATTGAAATTTCTCGATTTCATCAGTTTTAGACAACTTTTCATTTTCTATTAGATCAGGAGGGTCGGCTGCCGGTGGATGACAACATGCCCTTGATGGCGTATTCACCTTGAATTCCTTAAGGCTGGGCTGACAGGCCTTGGCAGAAAAGCTTTAACTGACAAATGGAATTTAATTACAGCGGCCATTCATCTGCCTCATACCCATCCAATAGCCTGTCAGTCAGATTAGTGATGTAATGGCTTTGTTTCTTTACAATGGGATTTCGCGACGGGTCCGTTCAAGCCACGGCTGTTTACTGCTAACTAGAATAGATGACCAGAAAATGAGAAGAGACAGACAGAATCAGTAGGACACCTCTCCGCCACGGTCTCAGCTGTGGTCGGGGAGGAAACAATGCTAATGTTGTTGTTTTTTTATAGCTCTAATAATGACAGATGAGACATAGAGTTCATTGCCTTTGCACGCAATCTGAATTTGCATAGAGATGATGATGATGTTCTCAGTGAAGTTCACCAGGGACTGCTTTGTCTCTCTGTGTCCATCACAGCTCTAGCAGCTTCCTTCGAAAGTGGATCTTCAGTCCTGTACACTCTCCAGGAGCCATTTTCCGGAATGCTGAATGAGGAGGCCAGAAGATCACCGGCCGGTTTCCATGATGCTGAAGTTACCAAATCTCAAGAGAAAGTGTCGTTTGGGTTCTTGACGCATCATGTGCCAGCCTTGATCCTGACAGCGCACACTGTGGACCAGCACTATATGGCTGTTATGCTAACATCAAACGGTACCAAGTCATACATTACTCTAAACCAGGGGTGGGGAACGTTGATCCTGGAGGGCCGGTGTCCCTGCAGAGTTTAGCTCCAATCCTAATCAAACACACCTGAACCAGCTAATCAAGGTCTTCAGGATGCAATTAGGTATTTTTTTCCCAGGGTTTTTCAGGGTTGGAGCTAAACTGCCGCTCTCCTGCTCTGCTCCTGCTACGCACTGCCGCGCCGCCTCTACGTGCGGTGTGAATACTCTAATCTGTTAACGTGGGTGCAGAAAAAAATACACGCTGCTTATGCTCTGCTTATGCGTGCAGTGTGAAACCGGCGTAAGTGTGTGAGTTGTTTACTTGCTTTTTTAAATTCCCATTTTCCCATTAACGCCATTATTCCATTCAGACTGGTTCGCGAATGCACACGAACACAAGAGGCGGGATTTTTCACATGAACCAATCACAGCCGAACATAACCAATCATATCCAATCATATTGCGATGGAGGCATTGCCTCCTCTTATGTGACTTACCCCCATTCATTCATTCATTTAAAAAAAAAAGTACTGAGCCCAAACTTCTAAACGGCAATATATGCAATGTCTGTCTTTCTTTGAGCTCTAAAAATTAAATTATAGCTATGCAGATTAGGTTTTTACAGAGCAGTAAAAATACATCAGAGTTTTTCTCTTAATCCTAAAAGAAGTCAAGGAAACAAGTTTTTTTTATTGTTGTTGTTTGTTGGATTTTTTCTTCAATTTCACACGGTGTACCTTTCTTGTTGGCATACACTGTTTCAACCTGGCACCTCAATATGCTTGAAAATCACACATATCCATTAAAGTGCATCATATGCACATATGCTCTATTTCTCTCTGTGCAACACCCACACCCTTTACCTAAAGAGCACAAGGCATCTAAATGGAAGGCTCTTCCAACCATTGACTCATCACCATTTACAGCACTCTTTCACACCTTTATTTTTTTCCTGTACTTTTAAGGAAAGCCAGGAAGCATGCAAATACTATAAAAAATAATTAATTACAGAAATTGTTCTCAATTTAAATTGATAGAGAATAGTATCATTATTCAGCTCAAGTCAGTTAAATGTTGATTCAATTCAGCTCAATAACAGAAGACAATATAGTATCATTGTTCAGCTCAACTCAGTTAAAGTTTCTTTCTCAGAGTCAGTGCAGTAAAACCAATGTTGTTACTGAATGTTAATTGTCTTTTAAACCCCAAATGAGAAAAGGGAGGGCTACACTGTAAAAAAAAAAAAAAAAAAAAGTTGAGCCAACTTAAAAGTTTAAGGCAACCAGCTTCAGCAGATTTTTGAATTTTCTCAACTTATTTTTTAGGAAATTTCTCAACTTTTTGTTGTATAAACTTAAAACAAGAAGTTGAGAAAACTCAAAAATCTGCTGAAGCTGGTTGACTTAAACTTTTAAGTTTGCCCAACTTTTTTTTTTTTTTACAGTGTAGTAGATGGAGTTAGTCATGTTACACCTACAAGGGGAGTAATAATTCACATGAGAACTCTTCAAGTGCAGAGGTGATTGCAAAGACTTGCTTGGTCATAACTGTTAAACATGTTCAAGCATTCACAAATTGTTAATTGCAGTGAAATGACAGAACACTTAATTAATGTACAGAGAGTCTGTTCTATTGTCTACTTCGGGAACTATTAGTTTGCAGGTGCACTCAGTCGCTCTATTTAAAATAAAACTGTGTTTTTTCTTCCATTCAAAAGCTTAAGAGTCTGTAAGATTTTTTTATGTTTTTTGAAGAAGTGAAATAAGTCTCTTATGTTCATCAAGACTTTGTGGCATTTATTTGATCAAAAATACAGTGAAACACTAATATTGTGAAATATTATCACCATTTAAAATAACTGTTTTTGTATTATTTTAATATATTTTAAAATGTAATGCATTCTTGTGAATTTTACTCCAGTCCTCAGTGTTACATGATCCTTCAGAAATCATTCTAATGATTTCTAATTTCATTTCTTATCATTATTAATGTTAAAATACTTGTGCTGCTTAATATTTTTTGAGAAACTGATACATTTTTCAGGATTTTATACATTTATTTGATTAAAATACTGTAAAATATTTAATATTTAATGTCAAGTGACATTAATGTATACAGTGTTGTATACAGATTGTTTCAAAGCACTTTCACAGTAATAAAGAGGAAAATAAGTGTGGATGTTGCTAAATTAATTATGAAATAAGTTCAATTCAGCTATAAGCAGCTCTACAGAACCCAACTACAGTGTCATTATTCAGCTCAAGACATTTCAACGCTGATTCAGTTTAACTCAGTGAAGATGTTGCAAAGTTCATCAATTATGAAACAAATTCCATTCAGCTATAAAGCAGCTACACAGAAGACAGTAGTGTCATTATCCAGCTCAATTCAGTTCAATTTGTGTTCTCATGAAAGTCTCAGTGCAGTCAAATCACTGATATTACTGAATATTAATTGTCTTTTAAACCCCAACTGAGCAAGCTATTGGTGACAATGACTAAGAACAAAAACTCCATCAGGTGTCCTTTCTGGATAAAAATATTCATTTCTTATTTAACAAAAAAAAAAAAAAAATTACTGACCCCAAATTTTTTAGCATTAAGTCCTCATCTTACATTTATAAAAGGTGCTTCACTTCTTATATGTAAAAATGAGTTTTAATGAGTGCACTTTTAAGTAAATGGATTTATTATATGGCTTTCTGGAATAGTTGATTCTAATCGGTCAATTGCAGCATTCTGTGGTCATATATTTTTATAAAGAATAGAGAACGCTAGTGTTAGAGGGTCATTTTTTATAAATAAAAAATAAATAAAAAGAAAACAAGCAGATAGAATAGAAAAAGAATAGAGAACGCTAGTGTTAGAGGGCCATTTTTTATTATAAATAAAAAGAAAACAAGTCAAAGGAATAGGAAAAATAATAGAAAATGCTAGTATTAGAGGGTCATTAAAAAAAGAAAACAAGTAGAATAGAAAAAGAATAGAGAACCCTAATGTGGGAGTCTTTTTTATATTTATCAATATTATTATATGATCACTAAACATGATCAAACATTGTCCTATACAGACAATTTCCTACATATTTATTCTAGTGCATATTTCTTGTATCAACATACCATCACTTATTCTTACTTAACTGAATGATTTCAACACAATATTTCTTGTCCATTCATTTATTTCTTTGGTTAGTAGCCATGAAAAAGATTATAATTATCACAAACCCCGTCACGGTGATACAAAAACACTTTACACTGGGGTCTTGAACGACCTGTTGGAGTTTGTATTGCAACCCATAACTCTGTAAATTTAAAACATTATTTCTACTTGTCACGTTACAACTCTGCATTTATTGTATCGAACAAATACCTTATGACTTTAAGTCAATAGCTTTTACTCTGATTTCCCAGGCAGCCTGCAAATACGATACTTGTTGAACAAAGAAAAACAAACAGAAACGTTCAGCCCAGTGTCATCCAGCCTAGCAGACGGACGGTTCCACTGGGTCAAAATCAATCGAAAGGGACAGGAGCTTTTTGTCCAGGTGAGTCTTTGTCTCCATTGCAACAAGTTTTAACACAGTGGCTCCTATCTGATTTCTAAAGGGGTGTTACTTGACCTCCTATACTCGACTCTCTACAGGAACGAGAACGGATGACTTTTATGATTGTCTGATAACTTTTCTGAAATTTTAAAGATCTTGTAACATGAAAATTATATTTCTAAAAGCATGTCAAAGCAACCTGAAATGTTTTTTTTGTTTGTTTTTTTTCCTGGGACCAATTCAAATCTATTACTTGTATCAATCTTCCCAAGTTATCTGCCATTATCTGTCCCCTTCCAGATTGACAACACAATAACCCAGCAGTACAGCCTGTCTCCTGGCTCTGCTCTCAGCCCGGCGAGGTCAGTGATTCTGGGGAGAATCCAAGGTGAGTTTCTGACAGGCTTTTGAAGAGGACTCCATTTCTTCATGTTCCTTTTGTGCTGCTTCACACATTTCTATTTCACTGATGTGGCGTCAGGTGTTTAAATCCAGGCAGGTTAGGACAGGGTGGGTGGTTGTCTGGGTAGGGAGGCACACTTTTGACAGCGCCGTCACAGGTGAGTTGCCAAGTCAAAGCCAAATGGAATGTGTCAGTGTTGCCTAGGAGACTGTTTCTTTTTGCCAATAAGGAGGGTCTGAAAGTGGCACGAACCCCAGTGCTTTGATAGAGGCGAGTGAACATTTAATATAAATTAGCAATAAAGCACTCACACAACTACAACAAGATGCTTTTAGACTCATTAGTCAATACAAAGAAAAGGAACCAGCACTGAATGTGCTGATTTGTTCTGTTTTAGAACGGCTTTGTGGACACTAAAAAAGGAACTAGAGTAATATAATAATGACGCTTGTTAAAAAGGTTATTAAGCAGATTAGAGGTTACTTGTGTGATTCCGCAGTCAGCTCCTTTTAAAATGAAAGCTGTGGAGTGGTTACATAAACAGTTTAACAGCTGACTTTGAATTCATTTAAAGGTGAAATGCATAAGTACTCTCAAATTACTCTCCTCGTCTCCCATTAGTCAGACAAACAGCTAAAAATTTCAAGCCAAACTCTTGCCATTTGTTGAGCCAAAGTCACTAACAGAGCCTTGTTTTGTTACTCTTTTCTCAGAAGAGTAAACATAGAAATGGTTTATTTATGCAGTAGATTACGTTCAGATTTTGTTTTTAAAGAAATTAATACTTTTATTCAGCAAGATTGCATTAAATTGATTAAAAGTGACAGTAAAGACTTTTTTCTTTTTTTTAAATCATCAAAATCAATTTCTGAAGGATCATGTGACACAGAAAACTTGAGTAAAATGGATGCTTAAAATTCAGCTTTGCCATCATAGAAATAAATTACATTTTATATGACATTAGAAACAGTTATTTTAAATTATAGTAACATTTTTACTGTATTTTTCATCAAATAAATGCAGCTTTGGTGAGCATAAGAGACTTCTTTCAAAAACACCCTACTGAAAAAAAATTTTTTTTAAATCTTGCTGTCCCCAAACTTTTGAATATTAATGTCATTGTCTCTGCATGGGAGAATGTATTTTAAAATGTAAATATTACACACATCACATTTAAGTTCAGTTGCTCAGTTCTTTTTCCTGTTTCAGGTATTGACATTAATGATAAGGAACTGGTTCAGGCTGGATTGAGAGGGTTTGTTGGCTGCTTGTCCTCCGTGCAGTTTAATCAAGCTACCCCTCTGAAGGCAGCCCTACAAAACAGCCAAAGCCCGTTAGTTACTGTTATCGGCCGCCTGGAAGCATCAAGTTGTGGGACGATATCCAGCTCAAACACTTTGAGCGACACACACGCACGGTCAGGTAAATGATCCTTTTTAATAGTTTCCACACTGCAGTGAGTCTCAAAAATGACAATGTTTTTCAGCCTGCTGAAAAGAATAATAAAAGCCAGTTCATTGTCTTCCTCTCGCTCTCGTTCTCTGCTTGCAGATGAATCAGCAAAAACAGACCGAGACAAGGATCCACTGAAAAAGGCTGATCAAAATGACTTGGCACTAATCGGAGGTATAGATCCCCATGATACTGTGCTCTGGGAAAAACTTTTCAAAATAATACTCTGATCTGACAAGTAATAAACCATCCTTAGAAATGAAACTGTACAGCCTCATTCATCTTTAGTTATATCAGAAGTTTTATTTCATGCTGTTCTCATTTGTTCCACTGCTGCACTGCATTGTAGAGCGATCAAGATACATTTATGAAGCCTCACCACTGCATTCAAAGTAGTGAACCAGTGTAATTTATTCATATTTAGCATGTTTTCATTTTTACTTCGTTTATCTAATGAACAGGAGTAGTGGCTGCAGTGGTGTTCATCACCCTCTGTGCGTTGGCCTTCATCATCCGCTTCCTATATCGTCACCGACGGACTCCAGCGCCCCCCGTAATCACCGGAAAGATGCACCGACCCAGCATGGAGCACCCTCCGTACCAGGCTGCACTGGACCTGCACAAACCCAACCACGACAGCAAAGAATACTACATCTGACCTCGCCATCTCGCGCCTGGCCTTTCATCGAACAGCCTGTCGCCAGTGTACATGCTAACAACCCCACCGCCCTGTATTATCTACACTGCAAGCTGAGCAGCCAATCAGAGGCCAACAATGACCCAACAGGCACAAGAAATTTCAACAGAGACATTTTGTTTGTTTGCTTGTTTTCTACAAAGAGAGTCAAGCTTACGTGAATGTAGGCGTGCGCCGGCCTCCTGGATGATGACAGCTGTATATTGTTATTTTACGGGCATAATAATAGGTTATACATGCACAGCACACACACTTTCCAAGCAAACAGCACAGCAGGAGGACTGAAGCATCACTCTGAATTGTCTTTATCCAGTGTGCCTGCTCAAACCTGTCTGTCTCAGAGCCTGCATATAGAGTGAGCTTAAGCTAATGGACTGAAACCTCAGCGGAGAGGGTTCTGAGAGAATGGTTTTGTGGCAGAGTGGCAGACCTTCCCAGATGTTGTTTTTAAAGGATCGATCATCGCTCAACATGTCCAAAAAAAAACAAAAGATTAAAGACGTCCGCATCCGACAACCCCGCATTTGATGTCGAAACTATTGACTGGTGCAAGGAGCCGCTAAAGGCTGGGATTAACCACCAGAGGACTATAAGAATATATCAGCGGCGGCTAAGGGATGGAATATGAGTCATTTGTGTGTATCTCAATTCCCATGGGCCAGGCAGATTGAGGCAGTTTAATTCTCTTTCCCACCATAATCGAGCTGGTCTCGCAACTGAGTGTACCCAGCGTGCCCCAGGAACAAAATCTCGTCCTTATTGAAGTGCATTATATCTCCTGACTAGAAAAAAAAACAATACACACACAAAAAAAAAAAAAAAAGGAAAAAGAAAAAACACTTGCTTTCTATTGAGAATGAATTCTGTGGCTTTTTTTTCTTTTCTATATGACTACTGTAAAATGAATGGTGTACATACATTTCATAATTATATTTAATAAACTGAGCTTTCTAGGAGCTTATGAGTGCAGATGACCTATTGAAATGGTTTTGGTATATTTATGCAGAAATGAAAGTGTGTATGGCAATGTATGGAATGCTGTGCTTAGGCTCAACAGTAGGGATTGTTTCTGCTTAATTGTTTCGTGCCAAAATTTTCACTAGCTCCAACACATAAAGTTCTAAACTTCACATTTTTATCCATTTAAACTGAGAATTTTATATTGTATTTTTAATATAATTTGTATAATTACAGGTTTGCAAAGCACAAAGATGCACGTATGCTACCGTTCAAAAGTTTGGTGTCCGTAAAAATTTGTAAAATATTTTTCAAAGTCTCTTTCATCAATCAAAAATGCAATACAAACAATATGTTGAAAAATTATTACAATTTATAATGTTGATTTTAAATAATTAAATTTAAATTAATTTAAAAGTCATTTACTCCTGTGATCAGAAATCATTCTAATATGCTGATTTGATGCTCAAGAAAAATTTCTTATTATCAGTGTTGAAAACAGTTGTTGCTTAATATTTTGTGGGGGGAAAATCAGGACACATTTGAAAAATTTTTTTTTTTTTTTTTTTTTGTAACTTTACTGTCAATTTTGATCAAAAATTGCTTAATAAATATGTCCATGTTCAAAAAATGTTACAGATATAGCACTAAGTCGCTGGGGTATATTTGCAGCAATAGCCAAAAAAACATTGTATGGGTCAAATATATTGATTTTTCTTTTATGCCAAAAATTATTAGGATATTAAGTAAAGATCATGTTCCATGAAGATATTTTGTAAATTTCCTACTGTAAATATATCAAAACTTCATTTTTGATTAGTAATATGCATTACTAAGAACTTTATTTGGACAACTTTAAAGGCGATTTTCTCAATATTTAGATTTTTTTGCACCCTCAGATTCCAGATTTTCAAATAGTTGTATCTCGGCCAAATATCCTCGGCCTATCCTAACAAACCATACAACAATGGAAAGCTTATTTATTCAGATTTCAGATGTTGTATAAATCTCAATTTCGAAAAATTGACAATTAAGACTGGTTTTGTGGTACAGGGACACAAATGCATAGCATGTGACATTTCTGTCAACTGTCACAAAAATCTCTCATAATGGCCCCAGGCCACCAGACTATCCATACCATTGAGCCTTAGTGGATTGCCATACTGCTCTTATTATTTCTGCAGTGCATATAGTCTAGATTCTGTGCATAGTGTGCTATGTTTCTGTTTCCATGTAATACAACCTCGCGAAATGTGCAGTATACATCGGAGCACATTGGCTGGGTACTCTATTCTACAATGCAGTCTGTTTGACCTTCTATTTCCTGTATGTCAAATGAACTCCTAGTAATATAAGCCAAGATGGAGAAGGAAAAAGAGAGAGTGAATCGATTGCGAGCCCTTAGGATACAGTGGTAATGAAACAACTTCTCTTGGCCATCTGCTGTAACAGGTAGGCTGTAGACAAAGCCAAACAACACCTCTCAAGGTGGGATGCACCTGATTGTCTGACAATCACAATGATCGCACCTTCAAAACAAGCCCTTTGTTATAGGCGGCTTCACAACATGTGAACGCACTTGACTGAAGTTAGACTACCAGTCAAAGTGTGGACAGGATTCCTCGTGATCTTAAAAACTTTGAATTTGCTGGCTTGCAGTATGCTTTGCTTTGTAGGCCTATGTTGTTGTTGCAGAAATAGAAGCTGCTATTAAATTGAAACTTTGCGTGTCGCTGTTACGGCAGGTTAGGACAAAAACTCTGATTAACATGGAAAAGATAGCCTATCTTTCATTGTGTGTCGTCGTGTCGCGTTTAGTTAGGACTCTGTGTAATATTCTGATTTGCTGCGGAAGAAACATTTCTTATTATCAGTATTGAAAACCGTTGAGCTGCAGTGCTTATATTTTGGGCTATCCTTTAAGGTTATCGACACTAACCTAACCCGTTGAATTTTCTATAAAAAATGCACGGAGCAATGCAATGTTTTAAACATTGATAATAAGAACCATTATTATTAAAATATTACCTTTTTACTGTTTTTTCATCAAATAAATACAGCCTTGGTGAGCATAAGAGACTTTGTCCAGAAACATTTAAAAATCTTAAAATATGTTGTGATTTTTTTAACAATTGTGGCCAGTACATAATTTAACATTTGTATGATTTCATGTTTTGTTTTGTTTTTTTGTTTGTTTTGTTTTTACATTAAAATGTAGAAAATTGTATTACAAAAAAGATAAGACCATGCTACTCAGGCTAATGTTTCACATGACTAACTTGTTCTGCTATTTTCTCTCAGCCAGATAAAAGGAAATCAGAGTGTGTGGAGAAAAAAAAAAAAAAAACCTATGAAGATTGAATTATCGATGAGCCCAAATTCAATTCGCCCCCAATATGAGTGGATATCTTGGAGAAAAATCTAAACCTGAAAATGCAGCATGTAGAAAAATGCAGCCCGCTAACCCGAGAGTGGGTTTTCAGATGCGTTTTTAATCAACACCTCAAGCTTTAAAGCAAGAAGAAAGGAAGAAAAAGATAGTGAAAGGGAGATAAAAAGAAATAAATTGCTCTCTCTTCTCTGCGTGGATATTTGGCTTGAAAAGAAACTGAAAGACAGAATACCTACGCCAAAATGAATTTCTATGAGAGTTAAACTATAATAGTTCAATTGTGTGTCATATTCATTTTTAATGCATTCACAGATGCATTGTGCCAAAAGTACATTTGCTATTATAGGTGAGGTAGATGAAAGCTTTAGGCGGCGCAATATAAGTCCCAGTCTGTTGATTGAATATGTTTGAACCACCCAATTACTATAAAATACAATTATAGTTCGCATTGATTTTAATTGGATGCACAGTGGACAGTCGAACGCCAGGAGCGGAGACTAAATCACTGCTGGTGACTAAATCTCTTTTATTTAATGCCTTGATTAAACCCATCACCCTCCGCACTTAACAAAAGCAAAACAATTTTGATACCGTCGATCAGCCTCTGGGGAGTCCAGGGAAGCCAATTAACCTTGGCTGCCATTTACTTTGGGATGAGATCTGAGGGAACTCTAACCCAGTGTGTCATCTGTTATCTGCTACGTGATCTCATGGGGAAATGCTGGCATAAACCTCGTAATTAATTTTTCTGGAACTGGCAGCATTTTTAAAAAGTCAGCTGGACCAGTGGACTTGGGGGTGGCTGGTATGAGTTCTGGCCAGAGGTCGTGAAGAACAGGAACTTTAAGCGTACTTGTGTGTTTTTAACAAGATTAATTGGTGGAGTTGGCAGCTTCATTTGCATTGGCTCTTGAACGAGTGGTCCAAGTGAAGCTTTATTGGCATTGCAAGATAATATCACTCACATACGGGATGAAGAAAGTCTAGTGCAAACTCCAGAAATTGGATAATGCCTATATAAATCTGCAAAGAGAAAACTGAGGGGAAAATAGCTTGAAAACGTTCCAGAGATATTTATTTAGCTTTATTTATTCGTATCACTATACTTTACAAATATTTGTCTACTTAGTTGACCCCCCGCTGATTTTGCACAATTTGAAGCTGAATTAAGAATACTAATTGAGGTAGTTGACAGATACAGAAATGTATATGGTTTAAAATGTTTGTTCTCAGTAAGTATTCATTCATACTGATTGAGGTAGTAGACATGACACAGAAATGTAATTATTCATTTATAAATACAAATAGAATATATAGTTCAAAATGTTTGTTGCCAGTAAGATTTTTATTTTATTTTATTTTTTGTACTGAGGATAGATTTAATACTCACTGAGACAGAAGACGTGAATTTATATCCAGTGTAGTATTATAATATAAAATATATAGGTCAAATTTTGAAATGTAAATGTATTTATTTATTTATTTTCCAAAATTTTGTTTGGGGGTCACTAAGATTATTTAGATAGTTTTATTTTTTTTTAATGCCAAATATTTTTATTAAGCATGGATGCATTCAATCAAAAGTGAGTTTACAATATTTCTTGAGCAGCAAATTACCATTTTAAAATGATTTCTGAAGGATCGTGTGACACTGAAGACTGGAGTACTGATGCTAATATTTCAGTTTTGCATCACAGGAATAAATGACATTTTTAAATATCTTAAAATAGAAAACAATATTTTCCATCATCATGAAAATTTTCAGTCTGTTTTGATGCAGCATTGGTGGGCACAAGAAATTTCAAACAGTATATATTTTATTATTTTTATTTATTTATTGCAAAATTTGTATTTGACTAATCACTTGCGTTACTGTGTCTCCATCAATTAATTGAATGTGTGTCAACAAATCACTTTCCCGTGGTACCAGTCACATGTGCAGTTGTCTGAACACATGACACTGTTTTGTATTCTCAAGGCTGCTAGTAAATCTCAAATTGCAGCAATATTACCTGAGCCTCCGCACACTTCAATTTGCAAACTTGGCAGGGTATGGGAAATGAGGCTCCACTGTAGCGCAGAGGGGTACAGTCACACCTGTTCACACACATACACACAGACTGTACATCTGGCGGCCATGGCTTTTTTCTGCCAGCTACGAGAGTCATTGATTACTCAAGCAGGATAATTGTGTAAATTTACTGCAAACTTGCCTCTGCCCATACAGTTGAGTTACTGGAGCTTGGAATTTTTTTTTTTTTAAATGTTGTTGCTGACAAGCTACAGGCTCGGCGCTCAGCACGTCTCTGAAACGGCTGGATGTGCCGGGCAACATCTTTTCCCATCAGGCATTCCCGCTGATCGGCCCCGCAGGCGTACACAGATGAACCCATCCGCGATGTGTTTTCTCCCGCCTCTGCTGCGCTGGGAAGCATATTTATCTTACACGTTTGTTAGAGCTTAGAGTTTAGGTGTAAATATTCATGATCTACAGTATCAGACTGTTGCCTGAGAGCAATGCACCATCAGGGAGGTCAAATGGATTCTGCTGTATGTGGAGTTTGCTGTTTATTTGTGCCAAGCAGCATTGTGAGAAATGTTCTGAGTTCAGGTTAAGCTCAATCGGCAACATTTGTTGCACATTTTCCATTAAAATGAAAATAACTTATACTCATCCTTTAGTTTTTTGTTTGTTTGTTTGTTTGTTTTTAAAGGCAAGAATGAGAATTTGCTGAAAATGTGCTCACCCTCAGGCCATCTAAGATGTAGACTAGTTTGTTTTCTTATTTGGAAATTTTTTTCAGAAATTTAGCATTACATCACTTGTTCACCAATGGATCCTCTGCAGTGAATGGGTAATGTAACCAAATATTTCTAGTGAGTGTGGAACTACGCAATGGCTTGGAGAAATTTTGACCACATCTCTGCTTCAACTCAGTGATATGAACTTTTCAGGTTGTCCTTTGATATATCTTTTGTGCTAAAATCAGAACTATAACTTGGCCTTTCCAAACATTACATTTCTTCTGCTTTAACCACTCAGTGTTAGACTTGTGTTTAGGGTTGCAGGTTCTACTTTCTGTTGAGCTTCAGTTCAGAGAATGAACCTTAACATTCTTTTGTAGAATTTTCTACTATAAAGCAGAATTTCTTTTGACTAAAGCATGATGAACTTCTGGTAACCTCCACATACCGTTCAAAAGTTTAGGGTCACAAAGATACTTCTTCTTTTTAGAAATAAATTGTCTTCAGCAAGGACACATTACATTTATCAAAAGTGACAGTAAAGACATTACAGTAATAATATCACAAAAGGTTTGTCAACTTTCTCAAAAATGCTGAAAAAAAATATCACGGTTTCCACAAAAATATTAAGCAGGTGTTTTCAATACTGATAATAAAAAATGTTTTTAAGCACCAAATTAGCATATTAAAATGATTTCTGAAGGATCATGTGACACTGAAGACTAGAGTAATCTTCAGCTTCAGTAAAATTCAGCTTTGCCATCGCAGATTACAATTTTTTTTTTTTTTTCGAATTGCAAATTACATTTATTTCATTTATTGAAACACTGACTCAACATTTACCTCTGTAAATGAACTGATAATCTAGAAATGAGAGAATTATGCTGCTTCAAAAAAAAATATATGCTGCTGCTTCAAAACAACAATGTAGCAAACTCTCCTCGTGTGTGTGTGTGTGTGTGTGTGTGTGTGTGTGTGTGTGCGTTTTTGTGACAAATGAGGACACAAATTTGTATAATGACACAGGTATGACATAGGTATTACAAGGTGAAGGTGACTTATGAGGACATTGCCCCATGTCCCCACTTTTCAAAAGGCTTATAAATCATACAGAGTGAGTTTTTTTGTGTAGGGTTGGTGTAGGGCAATAGCACATACAGTTTGTACAGTATAAAAACCATTGCGCCTATGGGATGTCCCCACTTTTCACAAAAACAAATGTGTGTGTTTACAATACATAGCAAATTAGAGTTGATCAATAGATTTTAGGCTTGATTTCAAATAGGTTTATAATTTGTTGTAGTATGTGCTACTAGAGTGTTTATCACTCACTAAAAGCATGAAAGGGTAACAAGCTTCCATCTTGTTCTACACTTTTCCTGAGTCAGTCAAGCTGTGTGAAGGACATTCATTTTACAATAAGGTAATTGTGAACTTGCTTTTTTTAAGGCACAAGCAGCAAATTTGCACGTTCATAAAGACATGAATGTCCAAAACATCGGGAGACTATGTGCTTTTAGCATAAACGTCAGATCAAATAGCTCAATTTAAATGAAATTTCCTGTTTAAATAAAAGAGAAGCGCTTCCTTTGGTTAGATGGTTTCCTCAAAAAAACAGAGGCAAGTACATTTTTCTGACCTGTCACATGCTGCTCATGCCAGTAAAGAAGAGATCAGTGAACAGGATGAGGCTCGGTGCTCTTAGAGGTGGAAAAATGTGTACTTCAAAGTCCATTGAACAAAGCCATCAGTGAGGGGTCTAATAGTGCTTTCGCACAAAGCACCTTTTCCAGACGCTCCTCAGCTGGAAGTGTTCCCAGAATGCGTTGCCAGCCTCATGCTCTGTTTAAAAAAGTCCCAGTAATAGAACATGTATTGACTGCCATGACAATTACAGGTGTGTCAAAAGTATTTAGAGTCATTTGGTGCAATTTTCATAAGCAATTGGAAACTCTAATCTCACAACAGATCATCAAAAATGCACTTTTTTCAAACATTTCAGAGTGTTTTCAATTGCGTTAGTACAAATCACAAAATATCCTTTTCACAACACAAAATGTTTAATCCAGTAAACATTTCATTCACAGTGCTTGCCTTTCAGTGGTGTATGATTTAAACCAAATAATCTTAATGGTTAATCAGTGAATCATTTGGTAAATCCACACATTTCTATAGATGTAAATGAAAGACTAGAAAGTTAAAAAGAACAGCATTTATTTGAAAAATATTTAATTTAGCTATAATTTAATATTTTAAATGTCCTTACTGTCTTTTTATGTGTCCTTGATGGGAAAAAAAAAAATCAGTAAAAAATCTTAATCTTAATTAAAAAAAAAAAAAAAAAAGATAAAAAAAAAACAGTATGTACAGTTAAAAGTCTACATTAAGATTTAATATTGCAGTATTTTAAATGGATTGTTCAAAATGAAAATTCTGTCATTAATTACTCACCCTCATGTCATTCCGAACCTGTAAGACCTAAAGAGCTAGAATTAAAATAGAATTAAGAAGAGCTTTCTGACCATAGACAGCAAGGGTCCTACCATGTTCAAGGGACAAAAAGGTACCAAGAACATCGACAAAATAGTCCATGTGACATCAGTGTTTCAGCCATAATTTTATTTTAATTTGTGCAAAAAAACTAAATAATGACTTTATTCAACAATTCTTCTCCCCCGAGTCACCGCGGGGACTGAATCTTGCTTCATAGTACTGGCTGCTCCATAGTATGAACAGAGTACGTGCGATTGAGAATCTCGAAAGTGAAAGTGAATCTAAAAAAAATATCCGCATCCACACGTAGCCTACATACACAACCATGGCAACGACAATCGCTTAAACAAGCGAATATGACACAAAAGCATATTGAAGCAAAAGCCAACACGGATAAGTTGTGTGACAACGAAACAACACAACCTCTGCGTCCAATTTGAGCCCTTCCTGCTCCTTGAGTTTCTCTCCACCACTGGAAAGCTGCTCCAATATATATTTACGCGGGTTCTACCTCTTGCCTGATCGTAACCCTTCTTTTTAATGTTTTGTTTCTCTGATATTTTCCTCTTTTTTTATCTGCCATCTCTCTCTATCTATAGTCCATCTGCTAATATCCGTCCTGTGCACTCAAATAGAGCGCTCTCTTCTCTCTATCAGTACAAGACACGCCCCCTTACTGCTGATTGGCTACACGTGTTTTGGGATTCTGTCAGACACTGCGGTCAAAAGCGTTTTTCAAAAATGGCTTAGTGCATGTGGCCTGGCCGCCACTACTTAGGCTAATGTACATAGCGGAAACCCTGATTAATCCTCCGTATACCGATGTTGCCTGTCGTAGAGACAGTGAGGGGGATGGATCGGGTCACTATGAATCTGAGGGGGGTCATGTCCCCCCGTCCCTAGTCCCATCTGCGCGCCTGCTTTGGAGTGTTACAAACTGTTTGTGCATATATATAAGATCTGTAAAGTTGCAAAGACTGAAGTCTCAAACCCAAAGAGATATTCTTTATAAAAGTTAAGACTCATCCACGCCCCCCTAAAACGCCTCATTTAAACATGCCCCCACAAATCTATGTCACTGTGTTGGAAGATTTGCATAACACCGCCCAAATGTTTACGCAAAGAAAGAAGGCGTAGCTTTTGTTCTCGCTGTAGTATTGTTACCACCGCCATGTCGTGGAGACACTGTGTGTTTCCACATATGGTAAAAGGAAGAAAAGGACGTGACGTGTGGCGTCCCCTACTTGGAATTTGTGCTCTGCATTTCACCCATCCAAGTGAGTAGTGAACAAACACGCACACACACACACACCGTGAACACACACCCAGGGAGCAGCTGGGGATTCGGTGCCTTGCTCAAGGGTCTCACCTCAGTAGTGGTATTGAGGGGTGGAGAGAGAGGCATTTCCATCACAGGTCACACGCTTGAGGTATTCAGCAAATCTCCTGGCCAATCAGAGCACACCTCCCTTTTCAGAACGATGAGCTTTGTAAAAATCGACACGTTTCGGAAAGGCAGTGCGGAGAGGAGCAACAATGTACGGTATGTGGAAAATAATGGGGGTTTTTTAACCTTAAACCATGTAAATACATTGCATTACACCAAATACACAAAATAATATTATTTTAGCATCGTTTTATGACCCCTTTCATTTGTGTTCCGAAGAATAATGAAGGTCTCGCAGGGTTTAGAACGACATGAGGGTGAATAATTATTGACATAATTTTCATGTTTGGGTTAACTATCCCTTTAATATTATAACTCAATAGAATGTGGAAGGTTTTTAGAGAGGATTGACACATGAAGTAAAAAGTTTTTGATGTAGCCTAGTGGAACACAAACTTCTGCATATATTAATACTTGCTATGCTACAAAAATAAAAGTGCTACTTAGATTTTGATCACTCTGTTACCTTGATCAAAGAGTCATGAAAATATAATGATTGGGGTGCAGAGAGAAATGTCTGAGAGCACAGGGACTCATATTAGAGACATTTATACATTTACATTTATTCATTAAGCAGACGCTTTTATCCATGTGATGAGAACAGACATTTCCTTCAGGAAATTTAGAGGATGAAGGTATATGCAAGGCTGTGGGCTTCTTTTTTTTTTCTTTTTTCATCTGCACTGTTTGAGCTACGGACATGAATAATACTTCATATTGCGTGGAGAGGTGTGCTCTGAATAAAAAATTGTGTTTTTTACTTATACACAAGAACAATAAAAGGAGTGAAAAGTTGCATAGATTTACATTGAAAGTAGGAGCTGGGAAAGTAACAATTACTACTCAAATTTAATACTTGGAATTGCTCAAAATCAGCCATTTAGGCTTTGATGGGGTCCCCACGTCTCTGTAAACTGCTGATTGGGAGTCTCTAAGGCTTGTATTTGACATAATGGGTTTCTGGAAATTTAGGCCATTTCAAAAGCGTGGTTATGCCTCTGGGGAAATAAAATCGATACACAATTAAAGTATTTCAAGAAATGGAAACTCCATTAAAGTGTACTTTGAACCTGAAACTGCAGCACTGGTATTTTTAAATGACCAGTAACATAGTTTTGGCAGGCTGTTTTATGTATATGCTAGACCTCTTGTTCTGGTTAACACCATCACCAGCAGTGAGTTTAGTTACTGTAATAGATCTGTTTAATTCTATTGTATTAAGATAAAACATTACTTGATTTAATTTTATATATTTTATTAGCATTTGTTTGCTTGCTTGCTTGTTTGATAGTCTCAGGCAGAGCTGGGTAGTATCTGATTACATGAAATCTGGTTTACGTGATTAGATACCAAAAATCAAGTACTTGTAATTAAAGCATATTGCATTTTAAAATGCTCATAACCAGATTACAGTTTATGAATTATATGATTACATATTATTCACACAATGGAAGTAAATCATTCATAATTTGAGAATTTAAATTTTCCTCTCTAAAAATCCTACTGTGTAACACCATTTAGCTTTTTCACAATATAGAATGGCCATTTTAATGCCATCTAAATGAATTTGCAAACCATGCTTCTGAATTTGAGTGAAAAAAGCACCTCTCAAGCAATTAGACTAATTATGCACGTTTCTAAACACCGGTGATGTATAGCTATGAAACTGTATGTCTTCATCATTGATTTTGAAAATCTGAAATATTTCAAACCTGCTGGGTGTGTAATGTCATATTTATTAATGTGTGTTCAATGCAAGTATTCCCAAACGTTTTTGTCAGCCAAACCCCTTTGACATGAAATACTTACTTGAAAAATCTATGAGGAAGCTACTTTTCAGTAATGTAACAACACATTTGCACATTATTAGCCTTTTTATCACCAATGCCCAGTTTGGGAAACACTGGTGTAATGTAATGTTTAATACATTTTATCAAAAATTGGGATATATTTTCTTTATCTTTACTTTTTTTTTTAAACAGTATGGTACGTTTTATGTTAATTGTTAACCAAGTTAGATAAAAAAGTAATCTAAAATGTAGTCAGAACACATTATCTAAAATGAGTAACCTATGTTACTAACTACAGTTTTCATCATGTAATCTGTTATCAGTAATGGACTACAATTTGTAAGCAATTTACCTAGATCTGGTCCCAGCACCGTAGGGTTTGTTTGTTTGTTGTTTTGGAGCTTGACAGTTGGCATCATTTACTTTTACATATGAAAAAGTTTAAGCAAAATATCCTTGAAAAAATATGTTCCAAGGAAGACAGAAAGCTATACAGGATTTAAACAATATGAGAGCAAGAAAATAATTATAGAATTTTCATTTGTGTTGAACCGCTTTACTTTTTTATTGAAGGTAATATTCTTTTTTATACACATTATTGTACCTTTAAATTTGCAATAGAAACAGATAATTATCATATAAGAGCTATTTAATGAACATCCAGTCATTTACTGCCAATTCAGTTTAAATACCATGTGCTTTGTGTGAGTGTGTACGTGTGTAGCATGAAGACAAACTACCCACATTCCACTACCTGAAATGGCACACCACATAATCAGCCCATAACCTCTCATCATGACACCATTAAAGCTTCAATCAACATTTTCAAATAACCCTCAACCTTTTCCATCAAACACACACTGTGTAGACTATTATGCTACTGCAGCAGATGCTTTTCCTACAAATGAACATTCACTAATTTCAGATAAATTCTTTCCAACACAAAGGAGCAGTGGCTATGGAGCAAGACCAGTGCGTCATTTAATCTGCAGTTCATAGGTTTTACCGATTTGGGAATGGACATGAAACATTTGTGTGATCAACCCGAATCTATAGCCATTACACAACTTCCACATCAGGTAATGTGCGAATTTACGAGAAGAATCATAGCAAAACATGCTTAACCTTTAGAAAGAGTAAACTGAATTTGTATTTACATTTTAAGCTTTTATAAACACTCACCAAAGCAACTTTGGTAAGGAAAAAAATTAGTATTAAATCATATTATTAATGCCAGTTCCCTGGACAGATAGCTGAGTTCACATAATTAAGCAAAGACACAAATGCCAAGAAGAACCCCATGTAAATTCAGGGGTCTTTTAATTATATTACTTCCAAACAGAGCAACTGAAAGTAACAGCGTAACTAACCCAACTCTATTTTAGTTTAGCTACTTAGTTTAGTGTAGTTTCTAGTTATCAAGCTTTCCCAACACTGTGACCAAAGTAAATCAGCCCAAAAGACTCTTTAAATAATCAATAACAAGAAGCAAAGTCATTTGAAGTGCACTAAAGTGTGTTAAAAAAAAATTAGACGTGTTGATTATGAGAGAGAGAGAGAGAGAGAGAGAGAGAAGGAATTAAGAAGTAGCTGTGTTAGTTTAGGCCATTAGACATTTGCTTTAGTAAAAAGAAGCACATCTATTAAAATATCCAGCTAGTTAGCAGAAAATTACGTGACAGCCCAAGGCAATATGGGGATTTGTTCAGAGCTGGTAAAACTATAGTGTGGTAAGTTTTCAGACTTCGCGCTAATGAGGATATTTGCAAATGTCCTTCTTATGAATTTTTAGTCTTGCTAACAACCTTACAAGTTAAGAATTATGGGAATTTTCTCTTCAAGAAATTTTGAAGAATGTTGGTGACCAAACTGTTGACTGTAGCCATTGAATTCCATAATATGGAGGGAAAAAAAAGAAAAAATATATATATATATATATGACAGCTACCAATGGCTAATGATGACAGAATTTTAATTTTTAGGTGAACTATCCCTTTATTGTTTGATGTCAATGGCAAGACACAAGAGAACCAATGATGTTTGATCTATATTTGAACTATACTGATATCTGTTTATAAAATCATGAAATTAATCTTTTACTCTCTGCCCATTTTCAGTATACTCATTCTGCTGCCTCTCCTGAATCTTTAATGCCACGACAGTTGAGAATGTGAGTTTGCAGTCTGAAATGAATGTCATGTACTAAAAACACAGTTTGCCGCAAAATAATGGTAAGAAATATCTTTTTGTTGGCCAAGTGCAAAAACAATGATACAACCCAACAAGTGTTATTCGATTCGCTACCAAATGACTCCAGTGAGTTTATTCGTTTTTATGAATCAGAAATATACAACACCTCCTGTGTAGACCGATTCCCTAAAATAAATAATTTCGTTTTGTTGAATCAAAAACTTATAGTGCCAGCACTGCAGCTGAATACTGAAACAAATGCAACTTATGAGCCGGTTCTTTTCAGTAAACAGTTTAGTAAAAGACGAGTTAGAGGTTTGAATCAGTCTAAAACACTGCCATGTGTAATTCATAGTATTAGCAGATCATTTCTTTCATAAAAAACATGGACAGCAGGCTATAGCTGAAATATGAACCTAATTGAATTGAAATGGAGAATCGAATTGATAGCTTCTGAATCAAATCTGTTATAGCCATGTAGAAAAGTTCTTGTGCATATGTATGGGCTATTCATTTTTCATTAAAATATTTTCTGTAAATTGTGTCTTATGTCTAGTAGATGTGTTTGAATGGACTTTGATTTAAAAAAAACCTGAAGGTCTGTATGCTCGTCTTCATTTCTCACTTCACAGCTCTAACCTCACGCCCGCTAATATACCAAGACATTACGTAAATGGCAGACTAGAGATGTTTAATAACTTCATCTAAATACAGCGAGGCAGGGAGTCTTCAATCAGGAGGCTGGCGATGACATTTAAACAGGCACCTGAGCAAATTAAACCCGGAGAAGGTTAAGCTCTGTTAACACCATCGCAATGTCAAAAAATCCTGCATAAAGTTACTTTCCCATGCCTCTTTTATTTGAGGTGTGATTCAGTGTGATGGCTCACAAAGCCAGGAGAGCTCTCATACTGTGCTCTGTCTGAAACGAATTATCTGCTTTTAGCTTACTAGGATTTGTAGACAGAGTACAGCGAGAGAAATGGGATACTGTCAGTGTGACCGCTTGGGGAGGGTTGTGAATTTGGTGCACCGTCGTCCCTTTATGTTCCTCAGAAGGCCTAGATGCAATGAAGACTTTACTTTATAGGCGTTTTGACAAGGTAATGGTGCAGCAAAGTTATCCCATTCTAGATGGAGCAAAGATATAGGTTGTTTTAGGTGGAGCAGTCCTGTCAGATCTTTAAGCAACCCGTTCACATGTGAAATTTATAACTCTGGGTTATCATTTTTAACCTCAGGTTATCTTGTTCCATGTACATTTTAGGCATTTGGCAGATGTTTTACAGTGACTTCAAGCTATTTTTCCAGTATGTGCATTCCCTGAAACAGAACCTTAGTTGAGCTGTACGAATGTTTCACACTGTTCTTACAGTACTGGGTGGTTATTAATCCCTGGGGTGGTCAGGTTTTGAGATTAAATACCGCACATTTGAAAACCATGAGTTAACATTCTTATTTGCATTTTTAATTATAACTTTAATTGGACAAATACAGAATACAACAAGCACACAATCTGTATAACTCCATCTGTGTAAATGTTGCCACATAAATCCACTATGGTTGTCTTGTGAAACAAAGACAAAATTAAAGGAAATGAAGAGTTGTATGACACGTTATTTATTGCAGAGGAGCATGTTTTATTTATTTATTGCAACTAAGAATTAGCATTACACATTTATTTACTTATTGCAAAAGAGCATGTTAATTGATTGAATAATTGATTGATTGATTAATTGATATTACCATCAGATGTTAAAAACTAAACATAGCACATTAAAAGTTTTTGCATGCTTGGTTGTTTTTGTCACATACGTTCCTGTAGTTCAAATAGTAGCACATTGGCATCAGTCTGATTAACAAAGAATGCATGAACTCATAAAATGTATACTCTGAATGCAGAGTGTGCGTTGTTTTGGTTAAAAGCATCTTTCAAATGCATAAATGTAAAATGTAAACATTCATGCTCTGCACGCTGTATACACTGAAAAGGGTTTTATAACCCATTAATTAAATGTCACTATCCTTCTCGCAAAAGTCTTGTAATTGTGAAATGTTGCATAACCCTCTCTGGCTTAAAATCTGGGGTTAAAAAAGATGTTAAGATTCACTAGAATAACCAAAATTAATTGAGACATCCTTCACTGGAATCAGCTGAGACATTCATTTTTACCTCCATGCTCAGACATTTCCATTTCCATGAGATTTCAATGCAGTGTTTTTTTTTTTTTGGGGTTGTTTTTTTATGACAAACAATTAGTTGATCTTTACCTCCAAGATGATGTCCTGGTATAAGAAACCGCTTGTTGAAAATATATTTAGGCAATATAATCTCCTTCGTGTCCACAAAACAGATGCTTTAGCATTATGTTACTAGGAACTTCCTCAGACCAAATTTGCCCAAAAGTGAGCAAAACTTGCTGTCACACTGATGAATGATGCAATTAAACATTGGCATCTCCAACTCACAACATCTAATTCACCCCCCACATTTCACAAGTTCATTACATGCTGTAGATTTAATGCCATTCTTAACTAAGATATCCGTGGAAGCATTTCCTTTCTGCCATGTTCCTAAATCGTAAGAAAATGAGCCCGAAAAATCAATAGGTAAAGTAATTTCACTTTAGTGACTTCCAATCAAACACCAACCCAAACAAAAACACTCAAGCACACTTTTTTTCCCCGATGCACAAGCCATGATATCACTTGTCTCCTGAATAAAACATGCGTCCCATTTAGATTCACTTGGCTTCATCTTGGGGAGAGAGAGAGAGAGATCTGGCCTGATGGGACGCAGAAAAGAAGCAACGTCTAGAAATAGTGTTGGCACAAAGAATCGACTTATTCGCGGATAATTATGTCAATTATACAACTCTGAAATCCTGCTTCCTCTTTACCTCAATAGCTTGCGATGAAGATGTCTGGTTGCGTTTGAAAATCTCCACTTGAGAAAGTAAGTAAACCAGAAACCAGCAGCTCAGAGCACCTGCCATGATGGTACTCCTCTCAATATGCTAATTAAGGAGACAAAAAGTAGAAGATTTGACAAGTACAAGATGTCGAGAACACTTCTGGAGCATATATAGAAGAGACGCCATTAATGCGAGCCCACACATCCTGGCTGCACTTCCCCAGACGTTTCCCTCTCTAAACTTTAGTGAAGAGAAAAGCAACTTTGATATCGGCCGTGTTTATATCGGATGAGTGGGCTACCATAATTTTCCTCGCCGGATCAATAATATTAATCAAAAAAATGAACTGGGCTATGTTTGGACAACCAGAAACCCGATAAGCACGGTTGCACCCGCGTTTCCGCACACAGATCCAGGGCTCTCCGCTTGTCGCTTTCCTTTATCCACCCGGAAGGTTTTCTGTGTGTGACACATATTGACGTTTTCCATGTATACTGTCACCATGATAGATTTTCAGTCCTTTGCCATAACTCCCCGCAGTCCTGAGCCTCACTGTTTCCATCAGTCCATCTCTCTTTTCAGTCTTCTTTCTTTCTCCTACACACACAAATTGATCCAACATGTGCAGGAGTACCAAGCGTCTACGCTAGTCAATCAATGCGTCCTATCGTTGAATAACAAAGTCTAGCAAGTACGACTATTCCCTCTCAGCATGAATAATTAAAGACGGCTACTCTCATGGACACAGGCTCTATATTTTCTTTTCTTATACTTCATTGGCACTAGAATCGGCCTCTGGGCACAGCATGATTTTTACACACACCGAGATCAACAAACCAAATGCACTGCGGGCTCTACAACAAATATCTGGTTTGATGTAAATCCTTAATTAGCAGACACTATACACTTCTGGCTTCCAGCTAGCCATATTACAGCCTATATTTCAAAAATGTAGTTAAGATTTTTTTTTTTTTTTTTTTGATGGTGCTTTCATAAAAGCGCAACATAATCAATGAACAAGGAGAGTAAAGTCTATTCGGCCCAGCGCATCTGGATAAAAATTAAAGATGTTTATTAAAAGGCTGCTCAGTGAAGAGAAACAGTGTAAGGATGTAACCACATATTCAGGATTGAGGGGGACCAAATGTAATTATATATATTATTATACTATAATATATAATAAAACATTATGTTACATAGTATGTGTGTGTGTTGTGTGAGGGACCTCATCCTAAAATTTAAAAGGCATCTGTAGTTTCTTGGATAAAGACCCAATAAATATTATAAATCTCTAAATATTATTTGAAAAAATAAAGTTTCTATTAAGTTATTACATTCTTTTCTACTCACAGCATTGTACTGGTGAAGTCAGCTAAAATGGGCCACATTTTGGTAAATGACTTATAATACTATGCATGAGATCTAATGATATTCTTATAAATTAGCATGGGTCTCTTAAATATATTTATATTTTTTAAATGTGAAAAAGTATAAAAGTTTTAAAATTATGAGAGTTAGAGTATCAGCAGGTACCTTCTTGAGGCACGGAACAACATTCAGGTAAAATGGGCCAATATAAAAAGAGAACAACACAGGTAATTTCAGCTTAGATCATTGTATTTTTAACAGTAAACTGACACTATTGTCTTTAGTGTGCCATTGCAACACCATAAATGTATTTCATTAAATAGAAAGTTGAATTAATATTTAATTAAACAATGCAATTAAAAATGAACTGATCATGTTGTATAGGTGTGTTTCTGTACATTTGTGTCTTTTGTGTGCATGTATGTATGTATGTATGCTTGTATTTCTTTAAAAGACAAGATTTTGTATGGATACATATCTACAGTAGGCCTATAAGCCTATTTTCACCATCAATTTCTGTGTAAAAGTGTGTGTGTGTGTGTGTGTGTGTGTGTGTGTGTGTGTATGCAGCCCATTTTACTGACATCTTCCTTTCTTTCCCTTTCTCTTCTCTCTTCTTGTCTCTCTGTTTCCTTTCTTTGTTTGTCCTCCTGCCATACTGTTAAGATTTTGTATGGATACATAGGCCTATATATCTATTTTCACCCTCAATTTCTGTCTAAAAGTGTGTGTGTGTGTGTGTGTGTGTGTGTGTGTGTATGCAGCCCATTTTAGCTGAAAACTGTGGCCCATTTTAGCTTAACCAGCCATTTCTACCTAAAATGACCTTTTTTCTCAAAAATCAAAGCTTCTTTTATAAATTAAACTTTTTTATTTGAAAGAGCATGTCAAAGCATTGTTTATAAACCTTTGCTTTGTTGGTAAGCTTACTTCTAATTGCTTTAGTACCCTTATTAGTGATGAATGAAATGTTCTATGTCAGGCTCAATTACCTTACAATTTCTCCGACGAGCTTCATGTAACACTCTGCCCTGCCCGCCTTAAAAAACTCAGACAAGTAAAAATTATTATTACATGTCAACAAGTGTTGAAGCAACAATGTAATATCAGTTATTGTGATTTTCTGTAAAAAGTTAAAGAGATATGATACTACAACCTTATTTGGCCCATTTTACCTGATAGCCCATTTTAGCAGACTTCACCCTAATGTCCTAATGTATTATTTATTTACTCGTTTATTTTCTTATTTTAATCAGATGTTTTCTTTTATATATTTATTCAAATCAAATTATTTATCTGTTTATTTTTATGAATAACTTAATTTTTTAGGGTAAAATAGGGACAAAGAGGATTTACTTTTAAACTGTAGCATATTTAGATATAAGTTTAGCATGTACAGGATGATGATGCATCATAAATAGAACAATTTTAATTCAGTTGTTATAGCATAAAATGTAAAAGAAGCCCCCTAGAGAACTTTTATAGACTGTAAAGGACTTTATGACAGTAGCCTATAGGTAGCCTATATAGGCCTAGCTATGTTATTTTGAAGGTAAGGTAAAACTATTCTATGATTTTATAAACCCATATTTAATTGCCCAGACTTTAACTGAAGATATGTGATTAGCAACACTGTGAATGCAAATCTGTCTGTCTGTCTGTCTACTAACAAACAACACTGAAATCTAAATAGAAATACTGAGGAGAACAATGTCTGCGGAGGTTACAGCCCTGCCGTGACGACATGTATTGTTGAAGATTATCTCTGAGGAAACTAACTGGTCAAATCCACCCTCTTCAATTGCTCTCTTTGAGAACTTTTTGAATGTGTCTCATTGTTCTTTGTCATTTCCTTCTCCCGTTTCATTTGAAAAGACTCCACAGAGGAAGAGCTGCTCGCAGGGAAATGACGAATTGCTGAAGCCCTCGAGAGCACAGAAATTAGCGCGGCTGAATGTAAATTACTGCCATTGTAAATGATGACAGAGGCGAGGCGACACCCAGATAATATTTTTCTGCTTTTCTCACTTCTGCTGTTGTTCCACAATAATGGAATCAGAGGTATTGTTTCATTTGTACTTAGAAGCACAGCTGTAGAGGGGAAGACGGCGAGTCTGTTCAGCGGTTCAGTGATACTGGGTTGTTTATTCAGTTCAATCCACCTCAGAGCACTTAATATGCGTTGCATCTCTTTTCTTTTTTTCAAAATCTTTTGAATGAAACAATTCAACCATGCACTTCAACTCAGTGTAATTATATAGAAAAACTAGAGAAGGAAGAGAAAGTATTGAAGAGGTTACAGTAGGATTGAGGGCCTCTTCCAACGAAATGCAGTTTTCTCTGAAGACTTCAGCTATAAGACTCTGGTCAGTGTAGCAGCGCCACCTGGTGACATATTTCCAAAGAAGCGTCACCTCAAGCTAACAATCAAACCGATAAGACTGTATTGGTCCCTTATTTCATTCAGTTCAGATAACTTAGAATACTGCATGCGAGTATATAGGCCTAGGCTATTTTTATGGTACTTTATGGTAATGTTTGCCCGAAGGACAATTTTACTATTGTGCCTTTGAATTTTATTGGAGTGGAAGTTGGATCATCAATATAGACCGTTGACTGCAAATACATGTAGGTTGAAGGGTGTTATCTATACGTTAGTTTTGCACATTTTTAAGAGTACACATTTATAGATGACCTTAATAGACATGGACTTAAAAAAAAAAACACAACACAACAAAGAAAATGTGAAAACATCAGAAATAGTGCATACTTTATTAATATAGTTTGATATTTCATACAGAGTGAGATTTATTTAAAAGCTGCCAACAAGCATATTAATACATATTTTGCCAAAATGCATCATTCAGTGAATGCAGACCTTGATGAATTCATAAAGTAGATTTGCAATGGCTTTAAAAATTACTGTTAATTAAAATGAAATACCTGACTGAAAAAAACAACAACTAGCAAATAGCTAAATGCATAAACAAACACAAAATATGATGTGAATTAATGTAAGAAGAAATGTAGTGAAGTTAAAAGTTTCCTTTTTAAAATGTCTTTTATACTTAAAAATAGATTCTGAAATCAAAGACAGTCAAATCATGTTTAAGTTCAGTCAATTGTTACAAAGATCATAAGTAATTACTGTCAATGTAGATAACAGTACACAAGGCACAAGTTCATTATATCTGTTGAGTATAAAAGGCATTTTTCTCCAGAAAAATAAGGCAGGCATGTCATAAAACTAAACTTCAAAAATGAAATGAAAAAGACAAGGATGTTATGACACAAGACGGTCAACACTGTTCATAAACCTCTTATGTGGTCTAATTTATTGCATACTTCCAGAACACAGCGAGGGCTTTAATAAAGCAAGATAATTTAAGCTGGGGAGGAGATTACACAGCCTCAGTATTTTCAGTTGAGCAAAAAGTTTGGTTTAGAGCTTGTCGTGTTGCTCCAGGCTCATTACATCCTGCATTAGCTTCTGATCCTCTGTCTGACAGAAAAATATGAGGCTTGAGCATACATTAAATATCAAATACAACTCTCAGATCAATACATCAAAGCAGGCCCACAGTCAGGACACAGAAAGGGGTTCAGCCTTGAGAAAAAGCTCTGTGGCACTGCATATGAAGCAATAGAAGTCACAAACGTGCTGAATAATCACTCTGAACAGTGTGAATATAACTAGTATTATCTTTATAAACATGCAAGTACATATATATATATCTCAATAAACAAAATAAAAGTATTTGTTCGGTTTTGGTTGCAAAGTGTTAAGACACAAGAACATCTGTTGGTATGAGACCAAAGAAAATCTGCTGGCTACTATCTGCCATGGAAAAACAAAGCTTAAGCACGTAAGACACACTTCTACGACTAAGCCAAGATAATTTGCGGTCCAGATTTAGTTTGGTCTCTGTTCGTACTTTAAGCACCATAGATGTAACAATTGACCATCCTCTGACTCCCCCTGTGGGCGAGGAGATCTACTTGCGGCCCAAAGTCTCCGCCAGCTTCTTAAGTCTCTTCTTCAGCTCCAGAGGAAACTTCTCGTAACATTTCTTACACACCGGCTTCATGTCAAATTCCACAAACTTGTTCCTAAAACACAAATTTTGCTTTTAGGAGTGTGATTTTTAACACATTCATGCCTGAAACAATCTACATGTATGCGTCCCATTCTAACTAAAACTATCAAAAATTATTTTTGATAATAAAACAAAGCCGAAATAAAGATTGTTGAAAATGTTTAAAAAAAAAAATAAAATTATAAACACTGCTCTGGAAGCTAACTGTAATTATATAAATTTAAGTTGAAGTACTAAAATGACTAAAACTAAAATAAAACTAAAATACAGCTAAATATAAATATTAAAAAGAATAAAATTGACAAAGGCACAAAATAAAATGATTAAAACTAAAATGATCATTGAAAATATTAAAAGCCAATACTAAAAACTATAATAAATCATATAATAAAATATTTTATTAATATTTTAATAAACATTTTGAAGGCAGCGTCATGCATTAATTAGGTCTGAGTTACCAAAGAAATTGGGGGAAAATAAAATATCAATAAAATATTAAAAATATGATCATGCTGAACTGACAAATGAATACTGGAAAATAGAGATACATCTATATTACAATTCTTGCTGATAACAATAACCAGATTATTATTTTGATGTTATGGCCGATAACTGGCTGATTTTAATTTTAATGTAATTTTCACATTTTATTAACTACATTGAAAATTTAAGTCAAACATATTCACTACAATTGAAGTTAAGCATCACAACAATCTAAAAAATTATATTCATTTTAAACAGTATTATTAAATTACTAGTGTTTTCTACGAGTAAGGCCCAATCCCATTTTTACCCCTTACCCCTACCCCTCTGTTTCGTGTGTTCACGTGAAGGGGTAGGGGTGTCTCGATTCTCTTTTGGTTGGAGGAGTAGGGGTAGGGGGAAGAGCCAGATAGCCCTACGAAGATTTTTCAGGACCACACTTCAAACGAAGGGGTATGAGAATTATCTCAGCAAAAACCAGCTACAGCAGCAACATGGCTGCCCGAACGAACAAAAAGACAAATGTAAGCATTTTTTGCATTAATAAAGATTTTAATGAAACGTAATCATTTGTTTTATTTTACATTCAATCGTGTATTCATATTTATGGTCATGTTATTAAAGAAATGTTTGCCAAAAAAAAAAAAAAGACAAAGTTTGCTAACATTAAATCATTACTGACTGCACGATAGTGCCACAACATATTTTCATGTCTGATCAGGGCGATAAACACCATAGACACTGAGGGGGGCTAGTCCCCCCCAATAATTAGAAATCGCAAAACCTTTTTCTCAAATATGGCCAATTCGAGAGAGAGATGAAAGTTGTGTGTACGTACATCTGTGCATCTCTCTTTACAATGAGTGAGTTTACTTCAAAAACAGATTCAGTATTTAAACTATGTTATTAATAAAAGTCTTGGGGCAGCGTTGACAAGATTCTTTGCTCCTGAATGTGTGAGCAGCGCAATCTCCGATATGTATGTGAGTATGTGTCAGTAAGCAGGGCATTAATATAGAACGGTAAGGCTCTAATGCACACCAGTATAAGTGTGTGTATTGTAGAAGCTAGACGGCGTATAATGGTATAGTTGATGTGTAACGGTACAGTAGTGGTGTCCCATTTCTTAGGGGAATATATTTTTACCCCATCCCTTGCCACTCTGTTTCAAGGGAGAAGGGGAAGGGGTAGCCATAAGGATAGAGGTAGGTGAAGGGGTATAAAATAGAATTAGGAATAGGCCTAAGTGAGCATTAGACGATGGTAAATGTACATTTGCCCTCTAAAATGGGGGGATAAACTGATGGTAAAAAACAGGGAACGTAAGCATGCATAATTAAATATCCAATAATGATTAATGATAAAAAAACAAGAAAAAGTTGCTGAAAATGCAGGAAAAAAAAATGATAAGGCTGAAGACACTAACCAATGATAATGAACGAGTGAAGCAGATGAGCATGAAGAAGGAAAAGGAGAGAAAAGGGTTACAGACAGACAGCGATGACTTTCTTTCGTCGTTCGCGAGAGTCACGCTCACGTTTCGCCAAACGGCGCTTTAGCTCTTCCGGCAGGCGTTCGTAACAGTGTTTACACACCGGCTTCAGGTCCACCTCCACAAACCTATCCCTGCAGGGCCACCGTCAGGGACAATGAGGGAGGAAAGAGGAGAAACAAGCGAAAAAGAGGGGAAATTGGATGGAAGATTGGAAGAGGAATGGGTTTGAAGTGGGAATGAGAAAGAGAAATGGAATGCGGTAGCATTTTGAGAGCGAAGGAGAATCGAATGGGACAGAAGTAGAGAATAAAAGAGTTAGCTGGAGAGAAAGGTTAGTAATGATCCAAAGAAGTACATCACAGCACCCGAGAGAGCCAATTTAAAGGCACCTCTGCACAAATTTAAACACAGCTACCGAACAATCGCTAAGAGAAAAAGGAAAGAGAACAGATTGTGATATAGGATGAGTACGTGTGTGTAAAATCACTTACTTGAGGGTGAGCTTGGTGTTACAGGTCGAGCACGAGAAGCAATTCACACACCAAGCCTTATTCAGAGCCGACACCACTGAGAGAAAACACAAAAACAACTCAAAACAGCAGCACCCCTAGCCATAACAACTGCACAACAAAGCTTTATTTTTTGTAATTATTATATATTGAAACTTTAATGGTTGGGAACTAAATGTCAATATCATGTTCAAGTAAAGAGCAATTACCATCTCCTTCGATAACACGGTTGCAATGATAACAAACATCACCAAAGAGCTGCACAACAGACAGAACAGAGGCTTTAGTCTCACATTAAAAAGCTAAACGTTTCATTATCCACAATGCAGCTTTTTTGAATCAAAAGGGGCTTTGAAAGAAGAGCCAGGCATGTGTTACCTGGTTGTAGTGAGTCTCGCAGTAAGCAAGTCCTTTTCTCTCGTAATGACGGTGTCCCAGGAAAGGCTTCTCGCACTTGGCACAGACAAAATGCTGTAGAGACACACAAACACAGCTGTGAGCATGCCTTCAAATATAAAACTACCATTTGACTGATTATGAAAAAAAGTCTCTTATGCTCACTAAAGATGCATTTATTTGAGTACAGTGAGACAGCAGGATTGTAAAATATTACTACAATTTAAAATAAGTGTTTTCCACTGTAATATATTTTAGAACGTAATTTATTCCTGTGATGGCAAAGCTGAATTTTTAGCATCATTACTCCAGTCTTTAGTGTCACATTATCCTTCAGAAATCATTCTAATGTGCTGATTTGCTCAAGAAATACTTCTTATAATCATCAATGGTGAAAACAGTTGACTGCTTAATATTCTTTTGTGAAAACTGTGAGACTTTTTTCAGGATGCTTTGAACAAAGTTCAAAAGAACAGCATTCGTTTGAAAAATTATAAATGCCTTTACTGTCACCTTTGATCGGTTTAGCGCATCCTTATTCAATAAAAAAGTGCATTTCTTTAAAAGCCATATCATCCAGCCAATCAACACAGGAAAAAAAAGACTGGTATTATATTGTTTTATTTTGTAATAATTAAAAAAATACTTAATTATATGTAGGACTGTCACAATATCAACACACTCCTTTAAATAAACAATTAAATATCAATAAAATATTTACAAACTAAATATGTCAACAGCATGAAACCTTCATTTCACTTTTTCTCTATTTAAGTGTTTTCATTTTTCAAACAATTATTTAGGTATGCAGTCAGTAATAAAGAAAAAATTACAAGTAATAGAACCAATCAAACAAACACAAAGAACTACGTGCTTGAACTTTAGTACTTGATTACTGAAGTATTCAAGTAAACATCCAGAAACTGTAATAAGACTAATAAAATAAATTACTTGGCATAGTTTTCACTGCATGATTATTATATAATACACATTAATACTGATCTGATGCAGTTTGACTCCAGAGAGCTTAACTGAAGTACTAAAGTTATCCAGGTGAGAGCAGTTTCTCCTGTATTATTGTTTGATTACTATTACAAACATAATAGACTGTGGCAGGGCTATTGTACTGCAAGGCCTCATAAACAGAAGCGATATCCCATGTCCAGATCTGCTTATATACACTTAATACATAGCGAATTGTGTTCGCATTGATTCCTTGCCAAGGCGGCCATTCTGACCAATAAACATGCAGTTTTTGCATCGCCTAACATCCTTAATTAAATATATTTTCAGAAAAATTATGGTGCACACTGTACTAGAACTGTCACTGTGTTGAACATCATTTTAAAAATCTAAATAAAATACACAGACCTCAACATGCCACTGCTTGCCCATGGCATTGACCACACGGCCCTCGATCGGACGCCTGCAGGCTCCACAGATCGGCACGCCCATCTTATCATGGCAGGGGAGGCAGTAGAGCTCACCTTTCAACTCACGAGCATCAGCTGTCAGCTCCTTACTGTAAAATACACAACCTCAAATTCACATCACTTACAGTAAATGGACACAGCAGATGGAATCATTTAGTGTCGTACTGACCCACAGTTACTGCAGTTGAAGTGGTCGGGATGGTAGGGGTCGTTTTTGAAAATGAGGGGCTGTTCCTCGATGATGGCGTGACACTTCTGACAGATGTACTTCCCGAGGCCCCGAGCTTTCTCGCGGTTATGGCATGGACGGCAGAGATGGCTGGAAAAAGCAGATATACACATCAGCCAATCAGAACGCTCTAATTGGTTCCATATGCAACCATCTCAAAAGGATGATTCTGGTTGGTAGGACTAAAAACCCGTGTTTAAGAATCAGAATTGCTTAAGATAATTCATTAATAAAAGCTGATCATAGACCAATTGAATGTATGCAGCCTGTGAGTCGCACGTTCACAGGCATCCTTCATTGGCTGTAAACTCACCGGCCGGCGTTCTTGACAAATCCAACATCGGCGAGCACGGCTTGGCAGATATCACAGCAGAAACAGTCAGGGTGCCAGCTGTTATTCATGGCCTTAATCACACGCCCAATTATAAACTCTCCTGTGGGAATATGAGGGACACAATTCACAATTAGCATAGTCAATAACATCACCTGTTCATATGTTTGTGCGTGTGCGTCTCTTACCACACTGGTGACAACAGGGAGCAAACAACATCTGGAAATCATGCTCACAGTATTTCCTTCCCTCAAACTATGGACAGAAGGGAGAAAAATCAAACATAACATCAGCTCCAATGGGAATACATCTCAAAGTCAATCAATTGCAGACAAAACATACTGTAACTTCCAGAACTTTGAAGAATTGTCTACACTTTTATAAATAAATAAAAAAAATACATATATTTCTGAACTAATAGATATTTATATTATTTACTTATATTTATTAGGGCTGTCAAAAAAATTCAAATTTCGGATATTCAACGAATTTAAAATAAAAATCCACATTCGAATGCAAAATCGCTGCCTTCGAATTTTAGGTGTCCGTCAGGCTGCCTTATCAGTGGCACACAAGATGCGATGGGAGTGTTGTTGCATTTTAATGCTTTTTTTAGCCTATCCAGTTGAACCCACTGGATGTGGCGCTGCTCATTCAAAATATTGCGGAAAAAGAGAACATCAATGTGGAGATGATGTTTACGTCAAAACTGAAACCAAGCCGTTCACACAGAAAGCATATTTATCGCAATTTCTACAGGGACGTCTATCACCGTTGCACTCGTGTCTCGCACAAGAGGGCCACGTGTTTAGAAAACCATGTAAATTAATGTAAGTTCAACTTTTAAAAAACATTTCTCATGACTTTATGGTGGTTTTTCTGCATCCCACTGCATCTCATGTTTTTAAATGAAAAAAGTGCTCTTTGTGATTGGTTTTCAGTGCATTAAACTATACTTTCATACATGATGCTTTCTGTTTCTAATTGTTTTAGCTACGTAATTAATTATACATGATTTATAAAGATTATGCACTTTTTTCAAAGATAGTCATGTTATTTTTATTGCTCGAAAGAAATGTGTATTAGTAATATTTTGCTGGATGCGCCCTCAGGGGAGAAGCCAAAAGCTTTTTTCCCCCTACCAGAAATTATGCCTTTTAAATTCTAATATAATTTGAATATTGATATTTTAGTACAAAATTCGAATTTAGTTTGACAGCCCTAATATTTATATTGTACAGAAACATTCTAAAAACATTAGGCTACACAACAAATCTAAGTTGACTTCAGGGTCTTCCCATAATTTACTAAAAAAAAACAAAAAAAGGTAATCTATGATATTACTCTTTAAACCAACAGGCTTCAAGATTAAATGCTACATGACAGGTTTAATGCAAGTACCTCATAAAAGAGCCCTTCAGGAAACTGCTGGAAACACTGTGCGCAGACGAAGCACTGTTCGTGATACAGCTCGCCGTTGCTGTTGACGATCTTCTCCGCTGGGGCAAATCCGCTTTTACACCGTTCACACGAGGCATTTGCCAGGGCATTGGCCATGTTGCTGTTAGAAACAGATCAATGTCAGGAGAAATGAACTGCAGTGACCATTAGCCTATAGACCTAACACAGCATTTCAGTCAGCTTCCTTCAGTAAGAATTCATTTTTTAAAGAAATATTTACTTTTATTCAAGAATGCAATAAAATATCAGAATTTATAGTAAAAAAAAGGCTGTTCTTTCAAACTTTCTATTCATCAGTGAATCATGAGAAAGAAACTTTCAACAAATTCATTAAGCTGCACAACTCTTTTAAATACTGATAATGTTTTTTGAGCAGCAAATCAGCGTATTATAATGATTTCTGAAGAATCATATGAGACTGAAGACTGGAGTAATTATGCTGAAAATCCAAGCTTTGCATCACAGGAATAAATTATGTTTTAAAATATATTCAAATAGAAAACAGTTATTGTTTTTATTGTAACAATACTTGAAAATATTAGTGATTTTGCTGTATTTTTTATCAAATAAATGCAGCCTTGGTGAGTAAAGAGACTTCTTCCAAAAAAACACACTCCACTCTTTTTGAAAATAGGCTCATTTACCAACTCCCCAAGAGTTAAACAGTTGAGTTTTACCATTTTCGAATCCATTCAGCCGATCTGCAGGTCTGGCGGTAGCACTTTTAGCGTATCTTAGCATAGATCATTGAATCTGATTAGACTGTTAGCATCTCGCTCAAAAATGACCAAAGAGTTTCGATATTTTTCCTATTTAAAACTTGGCTCTTCTGTAGTTACATCGTGTACTAAGACTGACGGAAAATGAAAAGTTGCGATTTTCTAGGCCGATATGGCTAGGAACTATACTCTCATTCCAGCCGCATAACAGTAACTTTGTTGCAGCAGGCTGTTGTCACCTTCTCACCAAGTTGCTTGGCGATGGTCTTGTATCTCATTCCAGCCTTGTGTAGGTCTACAATCTTGTCCCTGACATCCTTGGACAGCTTTTTGGTCTTGGCCATGGTGGAGAGTTTGGAATCTGATTGATTGATTGCTTCTGTGGACAGGTTGTTTTTTATACATGTAACAAACTGAGATTAGGAGCACTCCTTTTAAGAGAATGCTCCAAATCTCAGCTCCTTACCTGTATAAAAGACACCTGGAACAGCCAGAAATCTTGCTGATTGATAGGGGATCAAATACTTATTTGACTCATTAAAATGCAAATCAATTTATAACTTTTTTGAAATGTGTTTTACTGGATTTTTTTGTTGTTATTCTTTCTCTCACTGTTCAAATAAACCTACCATTAAAATTATAGACTGATCATTTCTTTGTCAGTGGACAAACGTACAAAATCAGCAGGGGATCAAATAATTTTTTCCCCACTGTATAACTATGATTTACTGTTAAGTTGAATGTATGAATTGATTATATGTCTTTTTTATTATAGTGAAAAAAAACTTTTTACAAACTGATATATTGGCCAGACAGATTAATCGGAAGATAATTACTCGATTCGCAATTACTGGCATTGGCTTAGCCAATAAACAGAGTGAGCCAATGTTTACCCAAAAATGATTAAATTCTGAGTAAACAGCGTATAAAAAACAAACATAATTTAATTTCTTCAATTATGCATGTGTTTCACTGAATATTATTAAATTGAACTGATATCAGTATCATATTGTAATTTGTCACCGTGCTACTGAAAGTGCTTCAAGCTGATTTTTCTCTACTCAAAAATCCCATGTAGCCTGTCTGGCACTTTGCAAGATATTAAGTTTCTCCATTTAAGAGTGACCGGGCAAGACTGCAACCAATGTTTACATCACACAAACAGAATTAGTCTGCCGTGGCCTGTGGTTACACTGCCAGACGTGATCTCAAATGACTCATGGCATTTCTCCTCTATGACATCACAAGAGACGTGGCTATTAGGGGATGGGGCATCTTTACAACTTCCCCTCATTCCCTTCACCGCTGTCATGGTGTTAAAGCAGACTGATGATTCTAAGGCCACGTTCCCTATATGGTGAAGTGAAGTTGAGCAGAGAAGATTTGCTGGTGTACTAACACAGCGTAGATCTATAAATAGATCATTTCTGTGTTAAAGAGATGGAGACTGTTGTATGTCAGTTCTCATTACATGCAAGAGCTCACAGAGCAACAGTGGAGGTCTCACACTGCTGTGTGAGGAAGTGGGAGCTGTGCCATCTGTGTGTGTGTGTGTGTGTGTGTGTGTACTGGTTTTTGTGGTTTATGGGGACACAAATTTGTTTAATGACATGGGTATTACAATTTGAAGGTGGCTTATGAGGACACTGCTTATGTCCCCGTAATTCAAAAGGCTTAAAAAACATACTAAATGGTGTTTTTTTGAAAATCTAAAAATGCACAAAGTTTCCTGTAAGGGGTAGGTTTAGGTGTAGGGTGATAGCACATACAGTTTGTACGGTATAAAAACCATTACGCCTATGGAGAGTCCCTGTAAACCACAAATACCAACGTGTGTGTGTGTGTGTGTGTGTGTGTGTGTGTTGAAGGTTTGCTTATGTCTGTGACACACTCCCAGCTTATCCAGCTTACCCAGCATCTATTTCAAATATCTGAAACGGAGCAACGGCAATCTGATTCCTTCTTTAATCATTCTTGAGATTTCCAGTAAAGCAAATCTCTCCCCATGAACTGCCAAAATACAGACAGCACACTCACATGTCCCACCCTCGTAGACAGTAATATATTAGATCACTGTTACACAACAATAAAGGACACATATCACTCTGTCTCATGAGCAGCTTTAGGACTCTCTGATCACTGTTTGGTTCACCTTATTCTGTCCTACAGGCAGAAACTTAAATCTACAAAGCCTGTATTAAGAACTGTTAAAAGATGGACTAATGAAACAGAGCGGCTTACAAGCCTGTTTCCGACCTTACTGATTGACTGTTTTTGAAGCTGCTGCCACCGATCTGGATGAGCTCACAGAGACTGTAACATCATTCATCAGTTTCTGTGAGGATATGTGCATCCCCACCAGGACATTCTATCATTCAATAATGATAAACCATGGTTCACAGAGAAACTCAAAAAGCTTCATCATGCCAAAGAGGATGCTTACAGAAGTGGGTATAAAATCTTGTATAACCAGTCCAGGAACAGACTAACAAAAGAGATCAGAGTGGCTAAAAAGAACTACTCTGAAAAGCCGAGAAGAGAGCTTTCTCACAACGAACCGTGTCAGCATGGGACTGGTCTTGAGGAACATCACCAAGTACAAGACACCACCCCCAGTCTGTGGAGAATCAACAACTGGGCTGACGATCTCAATGTGTTTTACTGTCGATTTGAAAAGGCCAGTCTGACACCCAGCACCCGCCTCTGATCTGCACTTCACACATTCACCTGCCCCCCAAATCCTCCTCCCCCACCATTCTACCTGCGCTTAAGGTCTGTGTAGAGGATGTGAACCGGGTCTTCAGGAAACAGAAATCTAGGAAAGCTTCAGGACCAGATGGTATTTCACCTGCCTGTCTAAAAATCTTTGCTGACCAACTGGCCCCCATCTTTACACAGATCAACAGATCTCTGGAACTGTGCAAAGTTCCCTGCTGCTTCAAACGCTCCCCCATCATTCCCGTCCCCAAAAAACCCAAAATCATTGGTCTTAATGAGACCTGTCGCTCTCACGTCTGTGGTCATGAAGTCATTTGAGTGACTGGTCCTGGCCTACCTGAAGGACATCACTGGACCCTTGCTGGATCCTCTTCAGTTTGCCTACAGAGCAAACAGGTCTGTGGATGACGTTGTCAATATGGGACTGCATTACATCCTGCAACACCTTGACAAACCTGGGAATTACGCAAGGATCTTATTTGTGGACTTCAGCTCGGCCTTCAATACCATCATGCCTGACCTTCTCTCAGACAAACTGACACAGCTTTCTGTGCCCACCTCCATCTGTCAGTGGATCACCGGCTTCCTGACAGACAGGCAGCAGCTAGTGAGCCTGGGCAAACTCACATCCAGGACTCTCACCATCAGCACTGGTGCTCCTCAGGGTTGCATTCTCTCCCCACTGATCTTCTCCCTCTACACAAATGACTGAACTTCAAAGGACCCCTCTGTCAAGCTCCTTAAATTTGCAGACAACACCACAGTCATCAGACTCATCAAGGATGGAGATGAGTCTGCTTACAGACAGGAGGTTATGGAGCTGGCTGTCTGGTGCAGTCACAACAACCTGGAGCTCAACATGCTCAAAACTGTGGAGATGATCTTGGACTTCAGGAGAAACCCCCGTGCACTCCCCCTACTCACCATCATGAACAGCACTGTGACTGCAGTAGAGTCATTCAGGTTCCTAGGCACCACCCTCTCTCAGGACCTGAAGTAGGACAATCACATTGACTCCATTGCGAAAAAGGCCCAGCAGAGGCTGTAGTTCCCTCGCCAGCTGAGGAAGTTCAACCTGCCACAGGAGCTGCTGAAACAGTTCTACTCTGCCATCATCGAGTCTGTCCTGTGTTCATCTACATCTGGTTTGGTTCAGCTACCAAAACAGACATCAGAAGACTACAACGGACAGTCAAGACTGCTGGAGAGGATTATCGGTGCCCCTCTGTCCAGCCTTCAAGATCTTTATATCTCCAGAGTGAGGAAAAGGGCTAAGAAAGTCACTCTGGACCCCTCACACCCAGCTCACTTTCTCTTTGAACTGTTGCCCACTGGCCGGCGCTACAGATCACTGAGCACCAAAACAGCCAGACACAAGAACAGTTTTTTTTTTTTTTATCCATATCCCACCTGAACAACACATAACACACCTCAGTATTGTACATCTGTAAATAAATCTGTACACAGGACACATGCACATTCACAATCCTGTCTATGGACATTTTTCTTTTCTGTATATTTTTTTTTATTTTATTACTATTGTTATGCATAATTATTGTCTATTCTCTTCATTATTAGTATTTTTATTACCTTAATTATATGTTGTCTGCACTGTTTGTTGCATGTTTGTACTTCTGTACTGGAAGCTCCTAACACCAAAACAAATTCCTTGTGTGTGTAAACACACTTGGCAATAAAGCTCTTTCTGATTCTGATTTAGGAAGAATATACAGTGAGGTATGAAAGTTTGAAAACCTAAACAAATCATAAAAAACATTTAATTTTCTTTTTTCCTAACAAAACTTTTCATTCCAAATGTCATTTTTTTTTATTAGAAAAATGCAATAAGTATTTCCATTAGTGTTCTTAGACTTTAGAACCCCATCGCACATACAAGTAAATATTTATCAGAAAACTTAATCTGAATATTACAGAGAATCTTATATGTACTACCGCTTAAAAGTTTGGGATCTATAATTTTTTTTTTTTTAAGTCTCATAAGTAGTCTCACATGCTTACACTTATTTTTTTTATTCACTTTTTAACGCCATGCCATCATCAAGGCTATTTTCATGGCGATCTCAGGAAAAAAATTACACAAGGTAGCCCATACAATTAGCAAAAAGTAGAGATCGACCGATATATCGATTTACCGATATTTTTCCCGATATTTAAGCATTTTCTTAAGTAATCGGATATCGTTTTAGGTCATCGGATTCACCGATAAATGCCGCCATCTTGTGGGTGTTATGAGAATTGCGCGCAGGATCGCCATTGCAGCGCGTCTGAGGGGAGACGAGACAACAACAACGGCATGCACAAGTACTTGATTTGCTGTAGTTAGTAAACTTTATTTAACATAACAGCCATTAATGCACAAATTAGATGCATTACATAAATGCCTGTTATGTAGTTTATGCAGCTTGGCTCTAAGAAATAGAGAGCAACTCACGGAGTCATATAAATAATCCGTCAAGTCCTGTCCCAATAAAGACGTAACTTTGCCTGAATTAAATAATACGCAGCCATGAATGAGCACATGTTGTAAATAAAAGCGCTGAATTGAATTCTCTCTCTGTTGTCTATGCTCATCGTTAGTCTCGTGAAGTCGGAGTCACGTAGGCTAAAGGCCCGGGTAAGTTTCACTTTCCGCGTTCTGTCCCGTCTCGCGCACAGCCGCTTCCGAGCAGCTTTCAAAGTATACTCGCCGCGGATGAGTGCGGACGGACGAGCTCGACACACTTAAATCCGTCAAGTCCTCTCCCAATAAGGACGTAACTTTGCCTGAATTAAATAATACGCAGCCATGAATGAGCGCATATTGTAAGTAAAAGCGTTGAATTTAATTCTCTCTCTGTTGTATATCATAATCATTAGTCTCATGAAGCCGCTTATATTGCTGTTCACTCAGCGGGTTGATGCTCAGGAAATGCTCCAGCACGGCCTCCGCATGTAACTTTTAATAAGATTCACTTGTTTAAAACACTTATTTTAGCAACATTTACTATACAACCATTATTTCGCTAATAAACATCTAAATAAATTCAACTCTATGGAAATTAATTATTTATTATCTCCGCGAGCGATCGCAGTTTGAGTAGCTTATAGTTCTTTGTAAATGCATAGATGAACCGCGCTGTCAGCAGGCATTTCATAATCTAGAAGGACAAAAACATGAATAATTCTGATATAACATTCCAGTTAAGAAATGCAATAAAATACTTTGTATTTATTAAAAAAAAGTTTGTAAAAGTTTATATTCCAATATTCCAGAGAATATTATTCAGTGAATTAACATTATCCAGTGAATTATTCTTGATCCATTAAACAGCTTATAAACCTACTAAACTGTAGTTTAAATGAAGTTGATATGACTTGTCTATTTATTTTCTCCATTTGAAAACATTAGACATTCTACATTTATTTTGCTTATTGATAATATTAGTGTTATTGCCGTTGTTTTCTTTATAAATAAAATGTATTTGTTTATTAAGTTGTATTATGAAGATTAAATTAATATGAGACTGCAAATTTTCGACACTTAAAAAAAAAAAGATGACTGAAAAGAGGAAAAACCAAAGTGAAGTATTTTATAACAGTAAATAAATATCGGTTCTGCATATCGGTTATCAGGCACATAAACATGCAAATAATTGGTATCGGTATCGGTTCTAAAAAATCAATATCGGTCGATCACTAGCAAAAAGTTATAAAAGACATTTCAGATCTACACTAGACAAAAATTCTAAAATACATTCAAGTGATCATATGCTTACCAAGGCATCATTTAATTTATGTAAAAACAGTAATTGTGAAATATTACTGCAGTATTTGAATATATTTTAAAATGTAATTTATTCCTGTGATGGCAAAGCTGAATCAGTCTTCAGTGTCACATGAGCCCTCAGAAATCATTCTAATATGCTGATTTAGTGCTTAAAACATTTCTTATTATTATCAATGTTGAAAACCGTTATCCTGCTTCATATTTTTGTAGAAGCCATGATACTTTCTTTCAGTATTCTTTGTAGAATAGAGGGATCAACAGAACAGCATTTAAACATAATAAATGTCTTTATCACTTTTCATCCATTTAATTTCTCCTTACAGAATAAAAGTATTAATTTATTTACAAATAAATAAATTGTTACTGATCCAAAATTTTTCAACGGTAGTGCATATTTTACTAACACTGACATGATAATTGTGAGCTTAACATCTCAGGAAGCAGATTATATCCATGTTTCCCCAGAGGATCTGACAGTCTGTGGGAGCATCCAGCTCAGGAATGTCTCCCAACAGCACAAACTACACAAAACATCTGAGAATCTTTTATTTATTTATTTATTTATTAAAATTGAAGAGGATCACAGTTTTCCAGAAACACTGAATTTAAATATCACAAATCATATTAAATAAAACGAATAATAATTAATTTAATTTGCTTATAACATATTATACAGGAAGTTATCTACAGTAAGAGAGGACTTATCTAAACACTTGTGGTGTGTTCAATGTCTTTGCAGCTCTCTCTGTGTGTGTGTGTGTCAGGAAAACTCCACTAGGGAGGCTAATTAGCTTAGCATTCGCCCTCTCATCTCAATCCATTACATTTCATAGTTTTCTTTCAATACCAAAACACAGATTTCATACTAACCGTTTAACAGTAGACAAAGAGAGAGGGTGGAAAAAAGAAAGAGAAGTAAGAGAAGAGAAGTAAAAGAGAATAAAACTGCATATATCTACAGCATCTCTGGTTAGAGATTTCTCCGTAACATATCAAATTAAAAATAAAAATCAGTTTCAAACATCGTACCTGCCCGTCATCTCTGACACCCCCAGCATCCCCTTCAGCACAGCTTATCCTGAGAGACGATTCAGATTTTATTCGACAACATAAGACGCCCCTCGGATCTGTTGCTTTTCCACTTTTTTTTCTCTGAGACAAAGATGTTTTTCTGAATAACAAAACTGTCCTCTCTGCTCGCTCTTCCGGGTCACGTGCTGCTTGGTTGGACTTCTGATTGGTTACATGGATCAGCTCTACAGCTATGCAGAACCTTCAAACTTTATTTGGGCACTGTATATAATATAATATAATATAATATAATATAATATAATATAATATAATATAATATAATATCACTGATTCTTGAGACATGGGACAAAACATGTCAGCAATTGTAACTGCTATAAGGTTTAAAAATAAAAATATTTTCAATTGTAAATGTTATGCGGGATTAATAATAGAATGTATTTAACACAATTATCCCCTTCAATTTAATTTTATCATTATTATGTGAAATCTATGACACTTATTGTCTTCTAAACCAGTGTGTCCACAGAGAAGGGTTCAATAATTTATATGGTAGAAAATAGATAAAAATATGTTTTAATGATGAAAAAGACCTTGTTTTATCAAAAGCAACACTTAATAATATTTCATATCAAAGCAAGGTTGTTTTTCAAGGACACATGCATATTTCATAAGGTTTCAAAGTTGTGTCCCCATTTTTTGTCAACACCGTCAGACATTTCTTAAAATGTAATAAAATCAGGGAATATCAGGGGCAGCTGTCACTCTAAAGGACCCCCTCACCACAGTCCTCCTCTGCAGAGTACATCAGGGTCAGACAGGCTCTGGTCAGTTTTATAGTTTTAGAATATTTATTATAATGTTAATATTTCTTGTGTCACAACCATGATATGTCAACACCATCTTCCAATTTCTGAGGAAATTATTTGAAATATATAGATCATTTTATTCTCCTGAAGCAGGTTACATTAGCATCTAGCATCAACAGAAAAAAAGGCTACTACATGAACTCCATTTGTTTTGTGAAAAATGTCAAATTTGTCAACACTGTCAGATGTCACCACCATAAGATTTAGTGTTCCAATGATTTATCAAAATACTTAAATGTGACTCTTGAATAGAAGCTTTATAAACAATAACATACTCACTGTTTGTTGTGTTTGTTTTAATACAGTAATTGATTGATCCAATATATTTGATGGTTAAAATGACAACAAATTCAGGTTTTCGTCACCTCCGTCAGATGTGTCAACTCCATCAGTTCTGTCACCTCCGTCAGATGAATATTTTGATAATATTTCATTATCATATTTTACATTTGTAGTGGAATTGTTGGTCACATGTGAAAGTGTAATCTGTCTGCTAACATGAGAATGTGTTTTGAAATGTTAAAAACATCTTGATTGCTGTTAAAGATAAAGTTGAAATTATATTACACAGTCCAAGGTAAAAAGTACATTTTGATTTAAAAAAAAAAAAAAAAAAAAAAAAAAGCTCAGTAGCTTTGTACATATAAGATACATAAATGAAGTTTCATTTGTCTGAGTACAAGGTTTTATTTTATTTTATTTTATATTTTTCAATTTTGCACCCTGTTTTGTCCCACCTCTCAAGAATCAGTGCTATAATATAATATAATATAATATAATATAATTAATTTCTGTTTTAAATAGTTTAGAAATTAAATTCATAATTAAAATTTCAAATAATAAATATCAGACATATTAAGTGCTCAGTAACCAACTGTTATATTTTCTGTAACACATTCAGCCATAGTTCTTTAAACTTTTGTAAAATGACCACACAAAATAAATGTAAAACACAGACCTCTAAGAAACATACGTTTAATGTATATTAATTGCAAATCTACATAATTTTCTTTGTATTATGAAATATGCTGAACATAACAATGCTATGCACTGATTAATGAGTCGTTTTGCGTTAATACGGAACAGTAGTGACAGCGGCGGAGCAGAGTGGACGGGCTAGAGTCCAGAAATGAGCTACGCACTTCCTCTGACGTCAGCACCGTTCTACTCACTTCTATCAAATAGAGACTTATATGGCATTGATTCGCGACAGCGCAAAATCCACTCATTTGATGTAAAAATCCTCAGCCTACGGGTCTGTAAACTTCTTCCGTCTCACTTGATTCAGAAAACAGTTTTATTTTGTCAAATACACACAACATGCATTGTGAAAAAGTTAAGTTTTGAAACTATGTTGCAGCTTATATTGCATATCCACCACACGAGGACGCTGTTGCAAAAAAATGAAGAAAAAGAACTTGCACAAAGTAAATGTGAGGAAATACATCTGTGTTTGCTCTGCTAGGACACCTGTGTGAAATGTAGGTAAACTGACACATCCAAGTAATTAAAATTGCAATATTTCTCTACGTATATGTTATACGGTAACAATAAGCAAAAGTATGCTATATAAAATATCAATGAATTTTAGTATTGTTAATCATATTTTTTGGTGTGTGTGTACATTTATAATAATAACAACAACAATGACTGTAATATATAAAGCAATTCTTGTTATTATAAATGGAAATTTATACTGTATGTAGGCTATGTCATTTACATATACACATTTACCTACATTTCAGGCTGTATAAAATATCAATGAATTTTAGTATTGTTAATCATATTATGTGGTGTGTGTGTGTGTGTGTGTGTGTGTGTGTACATTTATAATAATAATAACAACAACAGTGACTCTAATATATAAAGCAATTTTTGTTATTATAACTGGAAATAAGACTGTTATTTACATGTATACATTTATTGTTGTTGTTGTTGTTATTATTATAAATGTAACTATTTAATTTAATAGTTTAAAAAAAATTCTTAAAATAATTTTGCCTATTATACCCTATCATTTACACCCAGGATTTTGTATAAAGCATTTAACATGATTTTTGAAGGTGATATTTGTGTTGTAAGCAGTCCAAAAAACATTGTCATCATTTGCATTTTCAACAACAGTCAGTCAAGTTGATAAACAGAAACAGCAGTTGATTGGCTACTTCACACACACACACACACACACACACACACAGAGAGAGAGAGAGAGAGAGAGAGAGAGCGCGTCAGTGTTATTAATGTGCCCTTATAAAGAGCAGCCGTGTCTAATCTTTCTTTGATGGTTTCTAAGCTATAATCTTGTACACACAAAAAAGCTGTTACTGGATTTCGAATCTCTCATTTATACATTATCATTTTTTGGCCTCTGTGTTCTGCCCTTTAGTCTGAATTCATCACCTCCCGGGTATCGTTGTCATGGATACACATGGATGCACAAAGGTCCATCTGAAGTTCTGGGTAAGAGAAATGCACGATTCCCTGATTAACATTCAGAGTTACGTAAAAACGGTATAATCACCAGAAGGCCTGATCAAACATGTCGCTGTGATGTGAGATAAACAGATTTATAACGCTGTTCATCTTAAGGTCATCACTGCTTTAGAAGAGTGTTGAGAGAGACAATCATTCATCAAGTGGAACTTACAGACCAAAGTTAGGTGATAACATTCATCTTGGCAAGCGCATATTCATAAGTATATGCACACAGTCACTTTTATGATTTCTTGGTATGTCAGTCCTTGTCACGTTTTTCTTTTGCCTTCTGAGATTTGAATGAAATAAGCAACTGTGTTTTGGCATGTGCATGATAAGCTCCCACAGATGGGTTTTACACTTCACATGGCAGTGAAAGGGATGCTTGTGGTACAGAATATAGATACGAATCAAGATCTCTTCATGAATGTTTTTGAAATTAACTCTGGGGGTGTAAAATATATATTGACATAACAAATAAACTTTGATGCGTTCATTACAGAATTTAAAAATCATCTAATGTATTACATTTTAATTTCATATCCAAAACATGATCAATATTTATTATATACAAAATAAAAATAATTATTTGGCCCTGTAAATGAAAAATCTGGTGTATTGTTTGTGTTAATATTTCATTATGGTTTAATTTGTTCCTTCAGTTACATTTGTGTTTGCAGCTTTTTCTAAACAAATATGAATCATACCAAAATGTTCAAATAAAATTGAACCAAATGAACTAAGCATGATTCATCACATAATTTGTGGTAATAATCACATAATCAAAGTGAATCACTGTCAGAGAAAATATTTACACCTACAGTACACAGTGGCTGAACATCCACAATGATAGATAGATAGATAGATAGATAAAAACTTTTCAGTGTAATGGTATTTCAGAGAGTGGTTCCCGTTGCCATGTGAACAAAACAGCTCATAAACATGTGACATGAAGCATGAAAACACTGTGTCTGGTGTTTCTACATGTGGCTCTGTGCATCTGTGGGTTTCAGAATGAGTGAGTGAGTGTGTTATTGGAAGTGCAGATGAAGGACAAACTATTCATAGATTACTTGGCATCTCTTTCAATGAATGTAGATTTCTAAGAGTCATTGAGATGCGAGAAATTCACTGTACATTGATCTCCCATCCTGCTGGAACCCTCATGAGTATCACACACTTCTATTCATGTCCTTAGAGTTGTATTTTTACACCTCTCAAGTGGAATGTGAAATGTCAAAAGTATGGAAATCCCCTTCAGATATTCGCAGCATTCTGCATGGAAACATTTTTCCTTTTTTAAAAATGAACAATGCCAAATGGTGAAATATGTTTCTTGTCTTAATAATCAATTCAAAACAGCATCACTGGATATTAATATAGGTCATTTAACATTAAGCCCGCCTTCTTTGATTTGATTGGCCATCTCAATCATTACATCAATGAATGCTGCTAGACTTTTGAAGCAGACCAGATAAAAAAAAAAAAGTAACATTTGGTCAGCCAAACAAGAAAAAGCAACATCAATCAGGCCTTTGAGGTTTTTGACTCTACTAAAGCATAAAAATACCATAATATGTGTGTAGATATGTAAGGAACATACTAAGTTAACATATTTGTTTATCTGAAAAACTATGCTAGTCACTTATTCTCCTTTGAAAATGTGCATTCTGTGTCAGAATGTCTGTCTCTGTTTTGGTCTGTGTAACCTGCCCACTGCCAGTTTACCCAATTGTATTTCGACACCCCGGGTTGCCAGTTGGCAGAAAACACAGCTTATTTCATTTCAGTCATGGAAGCTGCCAAGGAAGGTGCACTCTTTCCTTTTGGTGTCCTCAATCTGGTAACCTGCGTGTGGGTCAAGTCTAAGGAGGAGGGGTCGGGAGAAAAAAAACCCCTCTCCAATATTTTGAACCCAAGACCGTTCATCCGGGCCGTAGCCCTCCCAGTCTGTCAGGTACTCCAAAAGACCACCATAGTGCTAGGAGTCCAAGATCTCATTGATCTTGTAGATGTCGCCATCCTCCTGGATCAGTTGGGGGGGGGGGTTCCTCTGTTGGCTCCAGGCTCTGTGGGAACAGAAACGGGAGGATGGTAAGGTTTGAACAGTGACGCATGGAAAGATGAGTGAATTCCGTAGTGAGAGGGAAGTTGAAGCTGGTGCGTGGTAGGGTTGATTTGTTTGGTGATTGTGAAAGGCCCAACATATCTGGGAGTGAGCTTTTTGCAGGGCAGATGCATCCTGATGTCCCTTGTTGACAGCCAGACCTTCTGGACCGGGTTGGTAGGTTGGTGTTTCGGATTTTCGAAGGTCTGCTGTCATCTTGCGTCTGCACACTGCCCGCTGGAGCTGATGGTGAGCTGCATCCCAGACCCTCTCGCTCTCTCGGAACCAGTAGTCGACAGATGGATCATCTGATGGTTCCCCAGACCAGGGGAATAGGGGTGGCTGGTGAACGAGTACGCACTGGAAGAGTGTGAGTCCAGTGGAAGGCTGGCAAAGAGAGTTCTGCACGTACTCTGCCCAGCCTAGGAACTGGTTCCAAGAGTTCTGGTGACCATGGCAGAAGGTTTGCAGGAAGCGCCCAATCTCCTGGATTTTCCTCTCCGTCTGCCCGTTTGACTGGGGATGGTAACCAGAGGACAGGCTTACAGTCACACCTAGCAGGGCGAAAAAAGCTTTCCATAACCTTGATATGAACTGTGGTCCACGGTCTGAGACAATGTCTTCAGGAATTCCATAGTATCTGAAAATGTGATTAAATATGAGTTTGGCAGTCTCCATTGCAGTGGGAAGACCCTTGAGGGAGAGAAGACGACAGGATTTGGAAAATCGGTCAACAACTACTAGAACACGTGTTACCATCAGAGGCAGGTAGGTCTGTGATGAAATCAACTCCTAGGTGTGACCATGGGTGGTTGGGAATGGGCAGCGGGAGGAGTTTACCAGATGGTAAGTGGCGAGGCTTCTTCGAGATGACACAGTCGGAACAATCATGGACAAACCTTCTCACATACCTGGCCATGTTGGGCCACCAGAAGCGGTCCTTCAGCAGCGAGAGGGTGCTGTTGCGCCTGGGTGGCCAGTTCCCAGAGAAGAGAGAGCGGAGTGAATCAAGGGAGTACGCTGTGTTCTGATGACATACTGTAATCCAGGTGGACAGCCCAGCGGAGTGGCGGTGGAAGCATTGGAGGAGGTAGCTGGATTTGAAATCCACTGGATGGAACTTATATTGAGTTCTTTGGAGATGATGGGTTCCGGCTCTTCATTGATCTCCTCTGGGCTATGGAGTCGAGAGAGAGCATCAGCTTTCACATTCTTGGGGCCTGGATGATAGATGGTAAAGTTGAAGTGTGTGAAAAATAGTGCCCAACATGCCTTGAGTTTCTTGGCTTCTCGCAGGTATTGTGAGTTCTTGTGATCAGTGAGGACGTTGAAAGGATGTTGTGCACTCTCCAACTAATGCCTCCATTCCTCAAAGGCCAGCTTGATAGCGAGGTGTTCCCTGTTGCCAATGTCAAAGTTCTTAGTTCAGCGCATTGATGGAGTTTGGCTGGAGTCCCCTGCTGCTGAGACAACACCGCTCCTACCCCGGTGGTGGAGGCGTCCACTTCCACGACGAAGGGTTTATTGGGGTCTGAGTGGATGAGGAGCGGTGCACTGGTGAGTGCCTTTGAGTAGTTGGAATGCTTCTGTGGCAGTTGGTGACCAGGACAAAGACTTGGGCTTGTTCTTCAACAGACTGGTGAGTGGACTGGTGATGGAGCTGTAGTTGTGGATGAATCATCTATAGAAGTTTGAGAATCCCAGGAAGCGCTGAAGTTCCTTGATGGTGGTAGGAACGGGCCAGTTCTTACTGGCTTCCACCTTTCCCTCGTCCATCTGGATGCCACCGCTACTGATACTGTATCCAAGGAACTGCACGGAGGATTGATGGAAGGAGCATTTCTCGGCTTTGAGGAAAAGATGGAATTCTCTCAGGCGTTTCAGGACCTCTGCGACTTGGTGGCGATGTTCAGCCTTGCTCTGGGAGTAGATGAGAATATCATCAATATAGACGAGGACAATCCGATGGAGATACTCCCAGAGCACCTTGTGCATGAAGTCCTGGAATACAGAGGGGGCATTGACTAGGCCATATGGCATCACCAGATATTCATAGTGGCCAGTAGGGGTCACGAAAGTTGTCTTCCACTGATCCCCCTCACATATCCGGATGAGGTTGTAGGCTCTGCGGAGGTCCAATTTGGTGAAAACGGTGGCTCTGCAAAGATGTTCAAGTGCCGCTGAAACAAGAAGAAGTGAATAACGGAACTTTAGTTATCTTGAGCACCTGGTAGTCTATACAAGGCCACAAGCCTCCGTCCTTCTTGGCCGCGAAGAAGAAACTCGAAGCAGCAGGGGACGTTGAAGGGCAGATGTAGCCTTGTAAAGAATCTTCAATATACTCCTCCATGGCTTTCTGCTCGGGGAGTGAGAGTAGATAAATCTTTCCATGGGGCACTGGCTCACCCTTAATCAGATCAGATGGCCGATGTGGATGTTTGCAGCTGTAAGGCTTTCTTGGGGCAAAAGACGTCACTGAAGGGGGCGTAACATGGGATCTCAACTGACTATTTCTCTACTGGACTTTCAGTGGACGTGGAGTTGATGGTGATGGTCTCTGAATGGTGCGATGATGGATGAGGAGTTTGAGGAAAACATCTACTGCCCCACTTCAGGACCTCACCCATCTTCCAGGAGATGAAGGGGTTATGCTGCACAAACCACAGGCGCCCAAAAATCACATCAGCTGAGGAATCCTCCAGAACCAGGAGATGGAGAGTTTCCTCATGCAGCTGGCCGACTTGTAGATGGAGAGGGCCAGCACTACATCAAACGTGTCTTCGGCTAAGTGTTTTTCCGGTCACCGACTGGACCTGATAGATGGTTTTGGTATCTGTGGCCGGGAGGTTGAGCTGGCGGCAGAGGCTACTGAAGATGAAATTCCTGGCTGACCCGGAATCGAGGAGGGCATGTACTGGACTGCAAACATCGGAAGCAGTAAGCATTACTATAGTGGTGAGGGGCTTCATATTAACAATGGATGGCTTAATGACACTCACCATGGGTCGTGGAAGACGAATTGGGCATGAGGAGATTACATGCCCACCAGCACCACAGTATAAACACAAGCCCTGGGTCAGCCACCTCTGCCGCTCAGCGTAAGACAATTGGGTAGCATCCACTTGCATGGGTTCATGGCCTGGTTCTGGAGTGCTAATGTTCTCTGGCCGACAGAGGAATAGAGTGGATGGCTGTGGTTTGTGGTGTTCCTTAAGACAAAACTGTATACGATTGGCACATTGTCATTATGTGAAGGTTTCTCAAGGTTTTTCTGTGATAAGATTACTACTCTGAGATCTCAGCTGCAGCCACTTGTTAATGTTTCACCTGAATTTTGCTGCCCTTCAGCCATATGGAGTGATTTTGATCCAGTTTCTCTCCAGTCTCTCAAAGAAACTATCGACCATTTGAAACCCTCTTTTTGCTCTCATGATGTTCTCCCTCCACATATTTTAAAACAAATTTTCGACTCAGTTGGACCTAGTTTGGTGTCGTTTCTGAATAAATGTCT
>JAFVLL020037294.1:10726-69143 GCA_021397915.2 Tor tambroides | reverse complement strand
ATACTCACTCACTCACTCACTCACTCACACTCTCACTCACTGTCTCAAACTCACACACACTCACTCACTCACACTCACTCTCTCACACACTCACTCACTCACTCACTCACTCACTCACTCACTCACTCTCTCTCTCTCTCTCACACACACACACACACACACTCACTCTTCTGTTGTTTTAGCTTCACAGATGCTGTGATTAAGATCAGAAACCGCCACAATGATGTGGTGCCCACCATGGCTCAGGGAGTGGTGGAATATAAAGAGACCTATGGGACCGACCCAGTCTCCAGCCAGAACATTCAGTACTTCCTGGACCGCTTCTACATGAGTAGGATTTCAATCAGAATGCTCCTGAACCAGCACAGTAAGAGAGACACACATCTGATGCTCTGTGACGCATTATAATGGGCTTCATTATGGACAGCAGAAATGTAAAATCAGATGAATGGGGTTTCTGGAATGTGTAGTTTGGATTAGCAGCACTGACTGACATGTTTACAAGTTTCACAGCCATCAGTAACCCAGTAAACATCGAGCTGTGTTGTTTCACCACCAGTGAGAGGATTACATGTCAATAACATAATGTCTGTGTGTTTCCAGCTCTTCTGTTTGGGGGAAAGATATGTGACAATCCTGCTCATCCCAAACAGATCGGCAGCATTGACCCCAGCTGTCGTGTCACTGATGTCGTGAAAGGTGATCTATCTTTCTCATAAACATGTAGCAGTGATTAAGGATTTTATTAATGGGGTAGTGACAATTAAGAAAATGTTCCCTCAAAGTTCTCAATTCTCATTATTTTAATTATTATATATATATTTTTTTTAAATCAGCGTAAATTAATTTCAGTACAGCAAATTCTACCATAATAAATACTTAAATGTATGATTACGGTTTAGGTAATATATCATTTATACACTAATTTATAACAGTCTTATAAGAAACTTCACTGAGAATAGCAAAAAAACAACCCTTGAAAGTAAAACATCTAGACACATTACAGTAATGAGAATTTTCTAAAATGTTTATATCAGCATAAATTCAGTTCAGTATGGAAAATTTTACCATGATTAAATGTATTCATTATTGTATTCATATATGGGGAAAGGGATGCATTGTAGACTTCATTTAAGCAATATTTATTTTTTTTTTAAATTTTGAGTTGAAATATGATCTGAATGCTCTAGCAACCACCCAAAACACATTAAGAAACCATGTAGCAATGCCCTGGCAAACAGCCACTACACACTGAAATCATAACAGCAACTTTTGCCTTGACAAGCACCATTTATATTTTCTTCACAATCTATAAAACATCTATTTTCCTGTTCAATATTTAAACTTCTTCCTGTTACTGTATTTCAGATGCTTATGAAAATGCCCGTAACCTTTGTGACCGTTATTATATGAACTCGCCCGAGTTAGTACTGGAAGAGTTTAATGGTAACTTCCCACTGCACGCACATTTACTTGAAGTCATGTGACTGAATTAATGATTTGTAAACCATCAGCATCAGAAGTGTGACTGCTGTTTCTCATGCGTTTCCTCTGCAGTTAAAGGACCTGATAAACCCCTTGCTGTGGTTTATGTGCCGTCTCATCTGTACCACATGGTCTTTGAGCTCTTTAAGGTGCTGTACATGCTGAGCTATTGAAGTATGCACTCGTCTGTAGAGCGTATATGCCAAAAGTTCTGAGTGAAGTGTAAATATTCAGTTTTAGATCATGTGTGATTTTGCGTAACATGACGTACAGTGAATGGCTTTGCTTTTTTAGGTGAGCAGCAGTGTGCTGAGCTATAAATATGTTGTGTGACTCCTGCAGAATGCCATGCGCGCTACCATGGAACTTTATGAAGATGCCATGGAGTATCCTCCAGTGCATGTGCAGATCGTCCTCGGCCATGAGGACCTGACTGTTAAGGTACAGAAAGACCGGCTGTGGTAAAATCTGTGCTAACACCTAAACTTAACCAAACGGCCAGTTTGACTCTTGTTAATTATATTGCATACCATGAATCACAGAGTTCCTAATGCATTAAATTGATCAGACGTGACTGCAAAGACATTTATAATGTTACAAAAATGTATCTATTTCAAATAAATGCTGTTCTTTTGAACTTTCTATTCCAAGAATCCCCCCAAAAATGATCACATTTCCACAAAAATTTTCAACATTGATAATAATCAGAAATGTTACTTGAGCAGCAAATTAGCATATAATAATGATTTCTGAAGGATCATGTGACACTGAAGACTGGAGTAAGGATGCTGAAAATTCAGCTTTGCATCACAGGATTAAATAATATTTTTAAAATATATTAAAACAGAAAACAAGTATTTTATATTTCACAATATTACTGTTTTTACTGCATTTTTGCATATCAATAACAGTAGGCCGTTAAACAATAAGACCCAGTCAAATGTGAATCATCTTGTTCTGTCATAGGTCAGTGATCGTGGAGGCGGAGTTCCGCTGAGGAAGATTGACAGGTTGTTTACGTACACATACTCCACTGCACCTCGTCCTCAGATGGACACGTCTCGAGCCACTCCTCTGGTCAGTATGTGGCAGCTCTGAAATCTGAACATGCTCTCAGTACAATTCACATCTCTGGGTCCCACTTTCTTTCGGTTTCATTTTTGAATGCTTAGAAACTGAAGAGTTCTAGTAGCTGTGGTTTAGTGATTGGTTACATGATATAGCAAGTTGGAGCCTGCATTTCTTGATCTCATTCTCCCTGTTTTGCCTACATTATTTCTGTTTCAACTTGTCTATCCGTAAAAATGGCATATACATTGTTTTGAATTGCCTGTACAGTCTTAAATGACCTGTTAAAGCACCCACAATATGTTTATTAACTATATCTTTGCTGTGTTGATGGCATGTGTTGTTTTATGGTCTCAGGCTGGTTTTGGTTATGGGCTGCCCATTTCAAGACTTTACGCCAGATATTTCCAAGGTGACCTGAAGCTCTACTCCATGGAGGGATTCGGCACAGATGCTGTCATTTATGTTAGAGTGAGTACCTGCTTTTAATCCCCCAAAACTATGTATTCTTATTATAATTATTTGCATAAAAATGTTAATTCTATTTTAGGACATTTCAGATTATTTGCAGTGACTTTTTGTATGATATTGTTTTTACATCAATGCAAAAAAATGTTTATATGTCATTACAGTAACATGGAAAAATATGATTTAAAAACAACAAAACCAACATTTAAATTGTGCATCACAATGCAAAAAAAAATCTTTAATGGTCCTAAAACAGACCCAGAAACAGTTAAATGCTTTTCACAAAAATATATAGCAGCACAAGTCTTTTCAACATTGATAATAATCAGAAATGTTTCTTGAGCAGCAAATTAGCATATAATAATGACTTCTGAAGGATCATGTGACACTGAGTAATGATGTTGAAAATTCAGCTTTGATCACAGGAATGAATTACATTTGAAAGTATTTTCACATAGAAAACAGCTATTTTAAATTGTAATATTATTTCCCAATATTACTGAATTTACTGTATTTTTAACCAAATAAATGCAGCCTTAGTGAGCAGAAAAGACTTAATAAAAAAAACAAAAAAACAATTTCAGACCCCAAAATAATAATAATTGAAGCAATAATGACAGTTTTTATTATTAACTGAAATAATAGTTAATTTATTTTCTTTTTCATTCCATTTATTATAATGTATTTTTTTTTATCCCGAAGGCTTTGTCCACCGAGTCCATCGAGAGGCTTCCCGTTTACAACAAATCGGCCTGGAAGCATTATAAAACCATCCATGAGGCGGATGATTGGTGTGTTCCCAGCAAAGAGCCCAAGGACATGACCACCTTCCGCAGCTTCTAGTCTGATCTCAACGCTTGTGTTATGGATGTGCTTGCTTCTCGCAGACTCCCTCTCGCACCTTTCACCAATGCAATGCTTCAGCAGACCCAATAAAGCATCTTACCTTCATTTATCTGCCCTGTGAAGAGTAACGAAAGAGACTGGGGCTCAAAGGAATACATTAAAGAGCATGCTGAAACACTACGTTTCTAGTATGTTCTAATGAAAAAGTTGTACCATGCGGTACCAGTATTGTAAGTTAGCACTTGTGCCATCACATCCCAGATAGACAATTAGACTTTTGTCGTTCTGGTGTATTTTGAATGTGTGTTATTTTTGAGTGTGATCCAGTATGTTTCATAACCTATTAATCTTACATTTGGATGTGTAAGTCAGTATATATTTATTTGTCTGTCATCATGAGACAGACTGAAGTGTTGATTATTTTTGCTTTAAACTTACACATTTGGCAAATTAAGCTTGTGTGTCACACAGTTGTGGGCTATAATAATATATACCAGCATAATTGGGACTTCACATTCCATGTACAGTCCCATGTATTACATCTTGTTTTCAGAGCCAGTCTAAGGACTTTTTTTTGTGAGAATGTAGTGTGAAGAGTTTGAAAGTGTTAAATGCTTCACACCACCAGAACATGTTCAACTAACATTTCAGGCACTTACAGGACAAAAAAAGAAACAAATGCATGTGTAAGAGTGTGAACTGTCTGCTTCTTTTGACCAGTTTTAAACGAATGATTAATAGTATGAATCTCATCCTGTTTCAATAAAGCACTTTGAGTACAATAGCAGTAACTGTTGCCTCACGACAAACGCATTGTACACTTTAAAACACTGTTATTGTAGAATGTTCTTCATGGCGCGATTGTGGCATTAGTGAACAGAACGATAGGAGAAACGAATCTTTTCTATATGACTCACTCACTGTTCTGAAGGCCTCGAAACAAAACACGCTGCTGACGCCTGCTGGTCAGAACGATTAAATGCAACAAGTTCAGCCCAAACGTGGATAAAAACAGCTTTTGCAAACCCATTGCAAATGTTTTATTGGAAGTATAATCTACTAAATGCAATTTACAAAATCAAATACCATTAAATATTAAGCTCATGTAGCCTATGTGTTCTTTTATTAAGTTGCAGGCCTTGGCTATTAGAGACTATTTGTATAAACTCTTCCTTTTATACAAAAGTGTCATTATAAATATCTGCAAAATTGTGTGTTCACTCAGATCGCCTCCTAGCGAAACGAGCGAATCACGTGACTTTGGCAGATTCACAGACTCGACGCAAATGACTCGCAAAGGATTCGAATCATCACGAAGCAGTGCTTCGAAAGCGACCGTCACTGGAGTAAGGATTTGGGCCGCTTGATCTGAATCTAGGTAATTGATTCAGATTTTTTTTAAAAATAGGTAATTTAGCAGTGACTGAACATGCTTTATCCATTACTTTTTGAAAATGGTTCTAGTGTGAAGGAAGCTGGATTTTGGACTGAACACACACACAGTCTTTTACAAGAGGTGAAAGCATTTATTTTGCAGCTTATGCACTTTGTACCAGATAGAAAGCTTGATTTTTGTCTGTTCAAAATCATCTATTTTACAGGGTGGAAAAATATAACCACAGGACACAGAATCACGATGACATGAGCACAATCAGATGATAATCCAGTAATTCATTACAGCCTCTGTTAGTCAAATACAATTTGGGCCATGGCCACTAATAAAGCTAAGCTACATTGTGTAACAATTATGTATTTTTGACCCATATCCATAATATAAAAGCAGTAACCGTCCAAATAAAAACAACATACAAGATGAGATGTACAAACACCTTTTACTTTGAGTTTCACTCTCTGCTTTTCAGAATTAGCAAAATGGTTTTAACCAAAGCTATTCTACTTAGTAGAAAATGTGTACAAAAGTTAATGTCTCTTCCTTAAAGCTATGCTAGTAGTTGTGTATAAAATATTTCATTTGTACATTTATAAACCATGTTCCCCTTTGTTCCAGTAAAAATATAGTGCTCAATATCACTCGACTGTACAAGGATCCAGCAAAATGACCCGTTTAGCACCACAGGCCAGAAGTACTCTTAAAATACAATAAGAAATCTTTTTGAAAGCACTATTCGTGCCACAATATTAGTGGCAAAGTTGTGAAAATAGGCATCTAAATATTTATATATCCCTTAAGTTTTTTTTTAGCCCCTACAGTGGTATCATAAAATACAATTAAAACTAAAGTTTTGGTCTGCTATGAATTGGACAACCATTTTCATTTTCTTACAAGCTAGTCTGACATCTCACTTACTCAGAACACTGGAGGAAAAAAAAAATATATATATATATATATATATATATATATATATATATATATATATATATATATATATATATATATATATATATACATACACACACACATACATATATATATATTTTTTTTTTTTACAGTGAAGGCAACATGGCCAAGGATGGGTACAGTCTGTAAACACTAAAAACTACCTGTATTTGAACAGTATATTTGTGCTGCACAGACTGAAGTGAAGAGAGTAAAATGTGGTCTCATAAGCAGCTTCATTAGTGTTTCAGCATGACCGTCTGACTGTTATTACTGACCATATTCATCCATATTCATTCATAGCAACTCCTCTAAAATGGCTCATATGTGTTGTTTTAACAGTCTGCCAATGGAGTGTGTCAAGAGTTAAGATGAATAAAAGTGGAAAAGCGTGATGCGCTGAACATCATCAGCACACAGAGTCAGTGCTGGCAGGCAGCCGTCCGCTGCGTCTGGCCTCCTTCTCACGCTTTTCCCGCTGTTTCTCCATCTTCTCCTGGGCTTTCTTCATCTCCTTCAGTTTCTTCTTGATGGTGGCTCTGTCATTCTGACTGGAAACACCCAGAGCCTGTGGAAAGCATTGCAAATCACTTAAACACAAGTGTGTCAAGCAGATGACAGTATACAATTAAGCAAAATCTAAATGTTGCAGCGATCTTAATGCATTTTTTAAATGTAGAGAGTTGCATTTTCTGAAAGATTGTGCTTGCAGCTTAGTTTCACGACCCTTTTTGTAGCGTGGAATGAGAGTGATGGCTGATTTATTAATACATCGTTCTTCTGAGACATTTCTTCATTCAAGTCATGCTTTTTTTAAAATCACTATTTCTATTGTAATTTGGTGCATCAACCTTTTTTTTTTTAATAAAAATGATGTTCTACGCCAGTTTCAGAGTATACACGAGATAACATACAAGATATACACAATAAATGATGAGAAATACATTTTTAGAATTCTTTTTAATTTTTTTAATGCACAGCTTTGATCATAATCATATCCATCTCTTAAAAAGAGCCACTGTAATGTCTAACCATTCAAAATGAGCCAAAATAAAATATATTTCTAATTACAATACATATACACTACCAGTCAAACGTTTTTGAACAGTAAAATGTTTTTTAAAGAAGTCTCTTCTGCTCACCAAGCCTGCATTTATTTGATTTATTTATTTGACGATTTCTGAAGGATCATGTGACACTGAAGACTGGAGTAATGATGCTGAAAATACAGCTTTGAAATCACAGGAATAAATTACATTTTAAAATATATTCAAATAGAAAACAGTTATTTTAAATAGTACTGTTTTTGCTGTACTTTGGATCAAATAAATGCAGGCTTGTTGAGCAGAAGAGACTTCTTTAAAAAACATTAAAAATCTTACTGTCCAAAAACTTTTGACTGGTCGTTTACATGTATTTAAGGCTACACTAATGCCAGTTAATGTCAGATTAGAAACAGTTCTCTTCAAAAATATATCCATCGATGAGTACACAGCCCACTCACCTTCAGTCTGTCACTGTCCAGGTTGAGGAGCTGCTGTCCATCGATGGCCTGTGTGCTGAACTCAGGTGTGTACTGATCCATGTTCATACCCATCAGCCAATGACACACCTGCTGGGACGTCCAATCAGAGACAGGACGGTTCTGCCAGTGATATTCCTTCCCTCCAGAACAAGGCTCCTCATCCAGCATCTAATACACACACATATCAACCAGGTGAATCTCATGGTTCTAGAAACATAGTAACACCATGGTACTTTTTGGTTACTATATGAAGGTGAATGAATAAATGTGGGATGATTTCTGTGCACAGAACTTGTTTTGGATGAAGTGAACATTATCTCATGCAACATCATGATCCTCTCGGTCATGCAAAACAAACACTACTGAGAAAAGCCACATGAAACAAACAGGGAACACTACCAGCACATGCATGCAGTGCTTCACGCTAAAAATAACTACAACACAGGAACTACACGAGCAAAGAGCGGGAGGCACGAGACAATACTTGACCTTCCAGACGGCCTGTTTATGGCAGGAAACGCATGCAAATGAACGGTGGTGAGAGCGTCATGTCTGATCTGCACTCACCTCGCTGGAGGAGAAGGTTAATGTATGAGAGCGGCCTGACAGGTTGGGCTCCACCACCAGCCCAGAAAAATCTGAAGCAGGACTGCTGGGGTTCGAATCATCTAGCACTGACAAACTCTGGAACGGGCACAGAGAGCAGGATTTGTTATCCAAACACAAGGATTGGGGGAGCTTCAGCTATTTAAACCATAAGAATGAGCTTCAGAGAACAGAACTTGGCAGTGGGTATAACATCAACAGTCCTACAAAATGATTTAGAAATACTACAAGTGTCAGACCGATACATTGACCAGAACAACACACATTTGAGTAAAATATACTGCAAGCAGATGTTATATCTTTTCATATATTCATTAATTAAAGGCATTGATACAGGGTATTGACACCGATTTAATGAATCAGTTTGATTCTGATTCACAAGCTTATGATTCGATCTGACTTTGATCTTGATTCGTTTGGTTATATATACAGCATCAGCTACAGTACATGCAAATTTAAAGATGAGGTTCATCCAAATTTTGAGTCAATTTTGTCATCATTTCCTCACCCTCATGTTGTTCCAAACCTGTATGAGTTTCTTTCCTATGCTGAACACAAAAGATGATATTCTGAAGAATTTTGAAGAACCAAAAAGTTGTTGGACCCCATTGACTTCCATAGTAGGGAAAGCAATACTATGGAAGTCAATGGGGACCAACAACTGTTTGATTACCAGTATTCTTCAAAATATCTTCTTTTATGTTCAACATAAAAAAGAAACTCATACAGGTTTGGAACGACATGAGGGTGAGGAAATGATGACAGAATTTTCCTTTTTGGGTGAACTATCCCTTTAAGGAAAACAATCTCTCATCCAGTTGGTACATTATTACAATATTAAAGGTTAAAACTCCAAATTATATAGTCCAAAATATAAAATACAACTGCTATGTATTGGTTTTTATATTTATATAGTTGCTGCTTCATCAAAATGAAGATAAATTACAATAGTGTAATTAAAATTGTAACGCCAGCACTATTAATGCTGCATAATGTTACGTATTTACAACTCATATCGGTCGACCACCACCTACATACAACTACTCTTTAGCGACAACTATAACAATATTGTAACAGCACAAGACAGAGCAACATACTAAACCCAACCCAATCTCACATGAAAACATAACTATTTTATGAGGTGGAGATTTCGTATGAATATGTACGATGTATGAATTTTACTAGGGGTGTAACGGTACATGTATTTGTACCGAAATGCATGCGTACTGAACAAATCATTCAATTTTTTTCAGGAAATTCAAACGATAAATGTTGTTTTGGTGCTCTTCGATGTGGCGTGACCAATCGCTGTATAAACACCTCAGTTCAAACGGCAGGGCGGAGCGAGAGCGAGCGAGTGTTATCATCCCTTCCTCTTTATTACTAGTTTTAATGTGAAATAAACATGAATGAACGTCTCATGCCTCATGTAAGCGCTCAATCAGTGCTTCAACTGCGGAAAGACGTCAATAAAACAGCTTGTAAACAAAATGTCACGTAGCATTTCATTTACCTCAGGCAAGTCATCAGTGTCCAAGTCTATAAAGAGCATTTCACGAAATATTAGACTAATAGAAACAAATAGAAATTTTATCATTTAGAAGTTAATGCGCAGTTTACACATTTGCATACAATTTTTTTAAGTTGAGTGTTGATTTAAAAATAAATAGTAATTAAATTTAAGTTTGGCCTTGTTAATTGCAACCTTACAGTAATGTGAAAGGACTCTCTTTAGTTTAGAGCATAAGCCAAGGTAGATTTTTATAACTAAGAAAATTGTAATTATAATTGAATTTAACTGATTTTTTCAATTGAATTTATTAAAAGAAAGAGCAATTTGTTTCAACGGTAAACCACTATTTAACGTATAAAAAAAAAACAATGTTGTTTAGTTTGTTCACCTCCTGTACTGAAACCATACCAAAACGTGACGTCAAAACCAAGGTACATACCAAACCGTCATGCTTGTGTACCGTTACACCCCGAATTTTTACTAAAAAATTAAGCATGAAGGTCCACCCATAAATCCAACCATCACTGGGGCACAAGTAGACCATACAAAAACATACGAAAGAGATAACAGTTATGTAAAATAGTTATGAATTGCCATGAGACTGTGTTGACTAAACCAGATAAGCAGTGTAATGCACCTACATGTTGATTTGATAATAAAAGCCTGTATTTGAAGGCTGAAAAAATAATCACTTCAGGAAAAGGAGCGAGTGCACAAATCAAATCTGATTAAATCAGAAGCAGCATCATGCATCTAGTGCACTGCATTCAACAAACACAGACACACTAATGTGATTCTACACATATTACAGCTCGACACATTAGGTTTGATATTTAGCTAGAATTTTACTACATTGCTAAATTAAATTTGATGTCTATGAGCACTTATAAGAGAAAATATACTGTACCAAATCTAAGGAGCGACTGAACAGAGAAGACCAGGAGAGGTTTGTCTGTTTGGGAAAAGGGGTTAATATGACATCACTGTCCCAAACCTTTAGCAAACACGCTTCATCTGGAGCTGATGAAACAGAGGGGTCAAAGAGCTGCTGAATTCATTTTCTGACACATGGACAGAGTCTGTTTGGCTCAAGTCTGATGAATGATCACATAAGTGTGGCTTCAGGCTTCGACCCAGAACATTTCACCGCTGCTTCCTCCTTAGCAACTCACAGTTACAAACAAACTAAAGCAAGTCCAGCTAGATGCCAGATATCTGTTGTGTTTATTATTTAGTTGTGCCGTGTGTTTGGCAGAAAGCTGGTTTATTCTTCCATTGACTCACTTTAACTAGAAATGATCAGCACTACATAAATCATCCATACATACACTACTGTTCAAAATTTGGGATCAGTAATATTTATTTATTTATTTATTTTTTAGAAGAAATTGATACATTTATTTAGCAAGGATACATTACATTGATCAAAAGTGAGAGTGAATACTTTTACATTGCTCCGTGAGAGAAGTATTGGTCACCTTGTTTTTGGAGTTGTGGCCGTGTTCGCTGGCGTCTGCAGTGGCGTGTGGCAGACTGCTGGACGAGGACGACGGCTCTCTGTCTCGCTCTTTGTCTTTTTCTCCAAACCAGGAGAAGGGCATGCAGGTGGGGATGGAGGTCATGGACTCTGAAGGGGAGACTCGGACCCCTGACTCCTCCAGTAGCTCCGCTGAACCCCTACAACACAAGACACTGAGACATGAGGAGAGAAAATACAAGCTCTGTGTTCTACAAGCAATGAGAAATACTTTTTACCAGGCTTTAGATACTTATTCCAATGGCAATTTTTTTTTTATTTGTTTAGCTGGACCTTTTTATTCATGTGACTTTGACTAATCTATGACACAGACTGCCTTCAACTTCTGCTAGCAAAAACCAATAAGTAAATGGTTTATATTCCTTACATTATGTGGAACAAATGTCCCCACAAGTCAGGGTCAGAAATAAATGGGGACTTGTGGCAAAAATGACACCAAATTGAACAAAAATGCCCCACAAATTGAAGACAAAGGGGCAAAAATTCCCCCTGCATAATTAAACAATCGACTGCGGCTGTTGCAATTAAAATGAAATGTGAAAATGATTGAAAAGTGTCTATTTGCAGAATTACATTTTGATTCATGCACACTGCAACAGATTGCTTTTAACGCACTGCTCTCTTGCAGCGTTGAGCCTTATACCAGTCACACATTTCTGTTGAGCTTAGGAATGCAATGGTCAATCAGAGATGCTTAGATTAGTCAGCGCTGAAAGCTCCGGAGAAGTTGCTGAGTGTGCGCACTCACTGATTAAATTATTTGCACTCGTGAATTCCCTCATCATACACAACACACTACAGATACAATGTAAATAAAAGATTCATATAACAGGAGTTTTTGCATAACTTGCACTAGATTAGACTAAAATGTTTCCCCAAAATGCAGACACAAAACACAAAAATGTTTCTATATGCATTCTATTAATCGACATTATTACAATATCAAGAGCAATAATCGACAATAGCGACAACAATCAATTGTTACTGCCAACAGTTTAAAGTATTTTGATTGACTGAAGTAATTGGTTAAATGTAAGTAAGTATTTGACATTAAAGACAACATAGACACAATTATTAAGGAGGTGATAAAAATTGCCCTCACAATTGTAAAAAAAATGCCCCTGTAAATCAATTCCAGAGGGCAAAAGTTGCCCCTTAATGGAAAAGTTAATTTCTGACCCTTCCAGAAGTATAGTAATACCAGTCATTTTTGACCTTGTGAGGACTTTTTTTTTGGTCCCCGTGACTAAACAAGCTCAAAGTTTAAACAAGCTCAAATCTAAAAATGCAGAAAGTTTTCTGTAAGGGGTAGGTTTAGGTGTAGGGTTAAAGGAGATAGAAAATACCAAGTATAAAAACCATTTCGTCTATAAAACATGGAAACCAAACGTGTGTTCATGTCTACCTGCTGTCCAGTGACGCCCTCGTAGCTTCTTTGCTAAGTTTTTTCCCCTTTCCTCCTGATTTCCTTAAACCACTAACAGAAACAACACAGTCAGAAACACGCATTAAATACAACACCACAATCCTTAATGAACGTACAATAAGAACAAAACATAATAAGTTCACTGTGAACCATTCAGTTCTACAGTAAAATGCTATGGAGAAAAGTGGGGAATTTTGCTGTTACCCAAAGTCTGGGAATCTTCGTTTGGTTTTTCCAGCTGCATCAATAGACTCATCTGAAATAAATAAAAGAATCGTATTAGAATACAAACACAGACAAACATAATTAAAATAGATTGATTAGCATTTCATTTTCTGGTGATCATGGCATGTATCAAAAAATATTAAGAAGCACAATTATATTCAACATTGATAATGTTTAATGTAAAAAGCTCCATTCTAGTGGAATCCTAAATCCAGCTTGTTACCTTTGACCTCTTTGCCCTTGCCTTTGGACTCTCTCTTCTTCACATTCCGTAGGAAGCTGGAGGGGGAGGAATCTTTAGGGGAGGAGAGGGCGGGGCCTTGAGGATCCCTCTGGACCGACTGGCTGCTGCTCGTGACAGAACCTTCATCCTTCGGGTGGTTTGCAGGAGAAGATATGACGACCGGCAAAGACAGACTCTCCTGGATTGATCTCCTACGAGGCGGTGGAGACTCGGGACTCACAGACTGACTCTCATCATCACCCTGAAAACCAGACAAGCGCATTGTTCAAAACTGATGTACTGGATTTTTTACTGCAGTAAATTGCTCATGAATTTCTTGAGCTTTGTGTGACCTGTGCGCTTCTTGCTGGAGAGCTGAGCGTCTCTTTGAGTTTACTGCGGGACGGTGGCTGCCGTTTGGATCTCTGGGCCAGCTGGGCCTTTGCGCGATTGGCGCTGGTGTCCAAACGCTCCGTCTCAGGAACCACCTCACTCCAGTCCGCTCCTGGAGAACAATTCATGGTTAACTGACTGAGAGATCCTTTGAAAGCTTTCCAATTGTCTGAATTGTCTGAAAGTCAATGCTCTGTGTTCACAGCAGAAATTTACTTGGTTTAAAAGAGATTTCTATGTGAACAGTGTTTCATAGCTACAGACAATGGATAATTGACCATTTGGAGATTAACTACCTGCCTTCTCAAAAATTGGCTACGTTAGCTTAATTTTTATTGGTTAATTTAATTCACCATTGTTGGTTAACGAGGGTGGTACTTTGTAAAGTTACAGAAACTTTCATGTGTTGGTTTAGTTTCTGCATCTGAAGAAACAGCATCAGCTGAAGAAACAGTATTATTGATTAACGTGGTAAGATATGTACAAGCAGTTATTAAAATTGGATGCTTGCTTGGAGCAGAGATATCTAATCATTGTCAGTAACCCTGTAAATATGCCAATAAGAATGCTAGACTAATGTTTTAAAACATGACTACCCTTGGATAATAACCGATTAGGAAATACAACCAGTTAATTCAGTATTAAAAATAACCCTGGGTTTAACTATTTTATATGTGAAAAGTCAACTGCATGCTTATTTTAGCATAATTATGCATATATCATGTTGCTGTTCCCCTGTGCAGCAGTTTTTCTGTTTCTGTGAACTAGTTTTCACTTCTTATAACTTCAGTCTGAGCTCAGCATGATCTCACAATCAATTAATCCTGCTTGGATTTAGACAGCCATTAAAAATCATCAAAAGGTTTAACTCACCCAGCAGAATTGAATCTGCAGACTTACTGCCCGACAGTGGAGACTCACGATGACCGCTGCCAGATTCAAGCTTTGCCAACTACACAGAGACAGACATAGGTAGGAATCAGAGAAAATGAAAGCTTTATAAACAAGTCCATTTCTGCTGCCGCTGATCGACTGAGGTGCGTTCTCACCCTGCACTGCAGATCCTCTATCTGAGTTTTATATCTGGTCTCTCTCTCCTCCAGAGTTCTCTGTAAGTCCTCCTCTCTCTGCTCATACTCCACCTCTCTGAAACACACACACATGTAGCCAATCAGAATGCTTGTGTCTAATTTCTGCAATGTTATGTTTAGATATGCAAATGATGCATCTCATTTAATATGCACAAATTTTGCATACATTTCCAGAACAGAAATCTGAACACTGGATAAAGTCAGGTTCAAAATTCTGTTTTTTTTTTGTTTTTTTTACAGAGGGATTATTGGAGATCTCTTATCACTCCATAAATCAGAAAATACTGTTAACAGCAAGAGTTTTTATCTTCATGTTTTAGGAATAAAATGTTAGATAAATCAGTTAAGTAATATATAAAGACACTCCTCAATAAAACACTCAGAATATAGATAGGAATACAACTGGACAGTTTAATGTATGTAGATGCTAGTGAAGTGGAGACTTCTGGATCAGTGCATGAGAAAAAACTCATTTTAAGAAAATAGCCTTTAAAGATATATGCATTATAATTGAAATCTAAAGACACAAATAAAATCAAAACTTAAATGTATATTTTGGCTGTTGGATGTTTTCTCTGCACCCGTCTGAAAGAAGATATCCTATGGAAGCAAAATACCCCAGATCTCAAAACTGACCAGTTCATGATAAAACAACGAGTTTTTCCTATAGTGTATTGCTGTAAGTGACATTTTAAGCCCTGTTTTAAATGGTTAGTTGACTGCAAAGGATTCTCACTCTCATGTCATTTAAAATCAGTATAACTTTTTACTGTGAAACTGAGAAAGAAATTTGAAGAATACAAGGACAAAAAGCACTATTAATGCCCCAAAAACCCCATGTTTTGAAGTTATTACAATTATTAAGACATCACATGTTGGTCACAAAATAGTAAAACTTTATACTATGGAAAGGTTAGTGCTGACGACACCACTCACTTCTGCTGATAGTCCTTGAGCAGTTTCTTGGCTTTGCTGTATTTTTTATCCAGAGCTTCATATTGGCTCTGCGTGTCATTGAGCTGTTCGTTGATGCTTTTACAGAGAGCCTGAGCCTCCAACCAGTTCTTCTCCATCTGAGCGATTCTCTCAGAGTTCTCCTGAACGCTCCTCTCTAACTGCGCTTCCCTCGCCTCCCACGCCGCACGCTCCTCTGACGACTCTCTCAACTACAACAGCAACAAAGCCTCATCAATTAAAACATGCAGGAACTGCTGCATGTTTGATATAAATGGATAAGATGGTTCATGAGTTCGTACTCTCTCTTTCAGTTCATCTACTTCGGCTTCTGCAATGGTGTGTTTTATCTGGAGCTGAAATTATAAGAGAATTTACACAAAATTGAGAAATCATTCATGGAAATCTAAGTGAAATGAAAAGCACAAAAGTCTGTTACTTCTTTAAATCTGAACGTTAGTTGAGCGGCATCCATATTTGACGGCAGGAACATTTCCTCGCTCTCGGGCAGATCGTACACTTCCACATTCCTCCTGCCGAAACTCGAACCGAGGATGCCATCCTCCCCCCCTTCCTCCTCATCCTCGTAGTGCTCGTCCTGTCATGACATCAGAGACACAGACATGATGTAACGCACAAAACAAGAAACCGCCAGTCCAAAAATAGAGCAAAGTTGAGAAATAAGTTATGAATTAACAAAGTAACCCAAGTATAATGAAACATTAACCTTTCAGAATTCACAAGCTTAACATATCCGCACAGGTACCAAAAACACAGGTATAAACCCCACTACGATTCTGAACAGACTCACAAATCTGTTTCCTCATCCAACATGGTGGATTTTTACATATTTTTGCATACTTCTGAACACTCAACAAAGCAGTTCTTTGGAGAAATTACAGCATGGCTAAAAAAAAAAAAAAAGTCTGAAGGTGCTTCTTTAACTCAGCTGTGTAGGATTCCAGTCTAAAGGTACAGTCAAATTAGCAAACTTTTGGCGCAATGGTGCAGGAAATAATACCCATTGTCAATAATGTAGTGATGCATAAAGCACAGCTCACACACAAGCCACTTTCAAACAATGTTGCTTTCTGTTGGTCAACGCAGCAATTTTGCATGACCAACAAAACCTCCATGGTAAACTTTTCTGCTCTTGGATGAATCTTCCAAAACTTTATTACTATTGAAATTGACTGGATTTCGCTGACCAACGGTAAATGTGACCACTCCTTAAAACCCTCTGACAACCAAAGATCCAAATGAAAAAGCTATGTGTGGACCAAGTTACAAGTTTTGGCTAGTTAGCATGATCCATTTATCCCCTGCTGGTAGATGCTGAACACTTGTTGGTTAAGTTACTCTACAACAGTAATTAATTACTACCTACTAATTACATCTTCAACAGTGTTCTAGTAGATTCTTCTAATTATTGCATTACTTACTATTTATTACTTTATAAATTCCATATCAACCTCAAACAGTTAAACAGTACAAAGATAAGCTCTTTTAATCCTTATATGATATCATACTGTATATATCATAAGGGAAAAGCACTAGCTGAGTAAGTTAGCAAATTGGTACACCATCAATTTATGAATTTATAATAAATGCACTTAGTCTTTCGGAAGTACTAACTGAAATTCACAGGACCAAACAAAATCCTCCTGATACTGAACTAAAAATTTACCGGAAACAATTCTGCATCACTCCAATCGTGTACAATGCGTAAGCAGTGACATAAGAAATAAGCCCATGAGTTGTGTGTTTCACTGACCTCTTCAGTGGACTGCTCGTATGTGTCGTCCACCTGCTGCTGCTGCCGCTCCTGCTCCAGCGTTTCACTGATCAGTCGTGCCACCTCACTCTGAGCACCTGGCTTCTCTCGGCCAATCAGAAACCTGCACGGGGTGATTGACAGATGAGCAAGGATGATTACGTGTATAACGTATACTGATCTGCATACATCAGGTAGAGAGGAAACAACGGAGCCTGTGTGAGTGCGTGCATTGTTTGTTTGCATGTGGTGAACTCGTAACCTTTAGCCCAGAGTCTCCAAACCTGTTCCTGGAGAGCTACCTTCCTGCAGGCTTCAGTTCCAACCCTGCTCCAATACACCTGTCTGTAATTATCAAGTAACCCTGAAGACCTTAACTAGTTGGTTCAAGTGTGATTAATTAGGGTTGGACCTGAAGTCTGCAGGATGGTAGTTCTTCAGGAACAGAGCTGGAGAATCCTGCAGATCCAGAGCCTACAGTTCTTTATATGCAATCTAGCAATCACATAATTTACTATATGCCATAAGCTGACTGGCCTCTGCTGACTCTGCAGCCAGTGAGATTTTTTGCTCAGCATTTAAATTGTCTGGTTCAGTGTTCACTGCAAGCAGGTCCTGAAGCACAGAAACCCTCCACCTCCCTCAGCTCCACCTGTCTATCATACACGTATGCCTGTTCATTCAGCATATCTTATATGGTCACAGCAGCGTGTCTGTTAGCAGTAGCAAGTCCATATATTTGCTCTGCAGCAGCGCATGTAGCAGATCTAGTTTGATAAATACAGTATCTCACAAAAATGAGTACACCCCTCATGTTTCGGCAACTATTTTAGTATATCTTCTCAAGGGACAATACTATAGAAATGAAACTTGGATATAATTTAGAGTAGTCAATGTGCAACTTGTATAGCAGTAAAGATTTAATGTCCTCTGAAAATAACTCAACATACAGCCATTATTGTCGAAAAAACTTGCAACAAAAGTGAGTACACCCTAAATGATAACATATGTCGTTTAACCATGCAAAGTCACATGTCCTATTCATCATGTTCATGTTTTTGTCTGCTTGACAGGACTATACATTAGAGCAGTTAAAATTTGGTGCTTTGAGTACAATTCTCTCATAATGACCACTGGATGTTCAACATGGCACCTCACGGCAAACAACTCTCTGAGGATTTGAGAATTTGAACTGTTGCTCTCCACAAAGATGGCCTAGGCTATAAGAAGTTCAGTAACACCCTGAAACTGAGTTACAGTACAGTGGCCAGTGTCATACAGAGGTTTTCCAAGACTGATTCCACTCAGAACATTTCATGAGGGTCGATCAAAGAAGTTAGGTCCTCGTGCTGTGCGTCAGGTGCAGAAGATGACTTCAAAAAACAGATGCATGAGTGCAGCCAGCATTGCTTTAGAGGATGCAGAAGTGGAAGGTCAGCTTGTCAGTGCTCAGACCATACGCCGCACACTGCAACAAGTTGGTTTGCCCTGGTGAGGAGTACCAAGAAAATTGTGTCTTGCCTACAGTCAAGCATGGTGGTGGTTGCATCATGGTCTGGGGCTGCATGAGTGCTGCTGGTACTGGGGAGCTCACGGTTCATTGCTTGAAACATGGTTAGCATGTACTGTGACATTCTGAAGCAGAAGATGATGCCCTCCCTTCAGAAACTGGGCCAAACGGCAGGTTTCCACATAATAACGACCTCAAACACACCGCCAAGATGACAACCGCCCTGCTGATGAAGCTGAAGGTAAAGGTGATGGAGTGGCCAAGTCTGTCTCCAGACCTGAACCCTATTGAGCACATGTGGGGCATCCTCAAGCGGAAGGTGGAGAAGCACCATGTGTCTAAAATCCAGCAGCTCCGTGATGTCATTGGAGGAGTGGAAGGGGATGCCAGCAACAACCTGTGCAGCTCTGGTGAATGTGCCCAGGAGGATTAAGGCAGTGCTACATAACAATGGTGCCCCTACAAAATGTTGACACTTTGGACCCAGTTTTGACATGTTCACTTAGGGTGTACTCATTTTTGTTGCCAGTTATTTGGACAACAATGGCTATATGTTGAGTTATTTTTAAAGGACAATAAATTTGTACTTCTGTACAAGCTGCACATTGACTACTATAAAATATATTTAAGTTTAATTTGTGTAGTACTGTCCCTTGAGAAGTTTGAGAAGAATACTAAAATTGTTGCTGAAATGTGAGGGGTGTACTCACTTTTGTGAGATATTGTACATAAAATACATAAACATAACACGGTGAAAAGATTCTGAGTAAGGAATAATTGACTCCATTGAATTATTAGAAAATAATGCACACCTAAGGTGGTGATGCCACGGCTCAAGATTTTGTCCAGATGGAAATTTGTCATTTTTATCTTGTTGTTTACTGTATTTATTTGCTTGGTCAGTTTTGTTGTGGGGTTTGGTTCTTCTGCTGTTGTAAGTCACCTTTATTTATATAGCACTTTTAACAATACAGATTGTGTCAAAGCGCTTAACAGTATCAAATTGGAGGATAGAGTGTCAGTAATGCAAATGATAAGATTAACCACTCAATTTTCAGTTAAAGGCATTTCATTATTGAATTCAGAGATGTCATTGTCTAGCTCAGTTTAGTTTAAATAGTATCTGTGCAATCAAATTGACGATAATCGCTAGAAATTAAGTGTTCCAAAATACAGTAAGCCATAAAGACATTTGAAATAACTGAAATCATTTGGCGAAGTGATCTGGGCATGTAATGTGGTCAAGACCTGCATGGATCTACTTCAGCTGTGCATTTCCCTGAAAATAACTGCACACTTTAGAACGTTCGTCAGCCAATCAGATTCAAGCATTCAACAGCCATGTAGTATAACTTTAAATATTTAATAAATATTCTAATTCTGTAAGAATAGTGAAGTCAAGGCAACGTATATTACGACAGAGAAACAACATATTTTCAGCTGATGAACACCAAAATGCTGGTTATATATTTTTTACTCTATAGTTCATTCTGTTTGGGGCAGACATATGTATATTTTCTCCCCAGACTACACATTTTACTCCATGATTAACTGTGGGGACTGATGTGTATACGGTAGATAGAAGAAATTTTGAAGAATGTCAGTAACCAAGTTGGTAGCTATTGACTTACAAATACTATGAAAGTCAATGGCTACCAGTAAACTGTTTTGAAAATGAAATCTGTAGCTACTCTTGTTTCCGACTTTAAGTCCCATGCCTCAACACATGCCTTTTTCATCATGTAAAAACAACAGCTACTGTATGCTAGGTCACTTTACATGTCAGGCATAGGGCTGGGTATCGTTCAAAAATTTTCGATATCGATACCGATACCTTGAGTTCGATACCGGTTCCTGAACGATACTTTTTTCGATACCAATTTTATGAAATCAGTTTTAACAAGATTACATTATCTCAAAAAACTATTTTTTTCAGCTTGTTGACATTTATACAGACTCAAAGCCTCATCTCCTGAGCCACTGCACAATATATCCAACACAATAAATCAGTGCAAATCATTTTAATAAAGTTTTCAGCTACGTTTACACTCGTGCGTGTTCGTTTTAAAACGCACAGCTCAGACACAATCATCATTTCTATTCATTTATTCTAGGTTGTTAAAGACTTCAAGAAATTGAAAACCTTTATCCACTTTCATAAATGGGTGTTTTATTTTCTTTCACCATGTGTTTTATTGTTATTAAATTCTGGTGTAGTATGTCTAATTATTTGAATGCATAAAAACAACTTAGTTTATTCAAATTTATTCTTAAAATAGGAAAAATAAAACATTTCATAAGGCTAAGAAATTCTGTGTTCTGTATCTGGTTTTCAAATGAAGGCATAAAACAATTTATCTTTAAATTACTGAAAATTAATTAAAAGTTTATTTATTTTGGCAAACAAAGGGGCTTTACTATTAAAATTAAAACATGGAAGAAATGTTGTGTGATCATTACTTAAAAAAATAAAGTTTTAATAATTTTAATAGTAGCTTAGAAGTAATATATTTCTGCCGCAGTGTCTTCCAAGTTAAACCGAACTTTTATTTTGACGGGTTGCCGTGAATACCTTTACAGTTCTGTGTGTGTATGATATGACGCTAGTTTTACTGAAATCAAACGGAAAAATGCTCGTGAAGTGACTCTCAGAGCAGTTCTGGAGATGTTGTTCATGTGTTTATGTCCTCATTTAGACGGCAGACGCTGAAATCACCGCGAGCCTCACGCGCGCTTCAGTCTGTGTGTAATAAACACAACCGCGCGATAGAGAGCAGACTGCTCTGCACGCTTTCGAATCGCTCTCGCGGATGTCAAACACTGATCAATCAGCGCCGCGTCGCTTCTAGTCGAACACACCTAGTGCTGCAGGCTTATTGCCTCACTGACGTTGATGAGATTAACCCCTTAGGTATCGAAATTTGGTACCGAACGACAAGACGTTTTTCGATACTCGGTGGTATCGAGGCAATTCGGTCGGTGCCTAAAAAGTATCGAACTCGATACCCAGCCCTAGTCAGGCAGATGGTCTAATCCTGTCTACAGTATTTGTACGGTGATTAAGGCCAATTAAGGTGTGATGTGAACAACACTACATAGTCAAAGTCTGACAACACAAGAAATTAAGAAAGACATCTGTAATGACCACACTAAGCTAGGCTAAATGTGAAATTTTTCAGTTCTTTCATAAAACTTCTAACCCATAATAGAAATCTTGATGTTTATGTAACTGATAGACAGAGCAGGACTAACCTTACTGTTCCCTTCGTGTTCTTGAGGACGGTCGCAGCAAAGAGTTGCGTCACACCAACCAGACTGATGCCATCCACCTCCACAATCTGATCATTCACCTGGATCCTGGAACAGAATATGACTTTAAGATGCTACAATGACAAAAAAACATATTGATTTCATACAGTATGTCTCACAAAGCAACCATCAATGTAAACATAATTACACACAGAACAGGCAAACACCTCAAACAACTGCTGTCAAATTACAAGTAAAATTACATTGCTATATTCAGTTTGCATTATTGTTTATTTCTAAGAAAACATAACATAATGGGATTGTATTGTGTTATGAAAAGTACAGATTGCTAACATTTCTCATACCTAATCTGCACTCATGAGCCACTAACTATACATCATAACATGTTTATGACGAACGCCTCTGAGGCCTGATAGCCAGCTGGGTTACTTTTACCAAACAGCAGTAAGTATTTGAAACAAAGTCTGCTTTAAAAAGCCCTTTAGCAGTTGGCAGCAAGTGCTGAGATTCACAGGAAAGAGGAAGAGTGTGTTTTCTGTATTGTGACAGTCAGTGTTTGGACAGAAAATGTTCAACAGCCCATCAGACAGATCAAACATGTGTGTCCTGCTTCAGCTGCCCTCAGGAAGCAGTACATGAAGACATGCCCACCACTACTGCAGCTGCAAAATCCCCCTAAACAGGGCTCACCAGCACTGTTCAAAATGTTGGTCTCTGTAAGATTTGTAATGTTTTTTAATGTTTTTATGCAAAACAGTAAAAACACCATGATAGTGAGATATTATTGCAATTTAAAAACTTTTTATTTGAATATATGTTAAAATGCAATTTATTGCTGTGATCAAAGCTGAATTTTCAGCATCATTACTCTAGTCTTCAGTTTCACATGATCCTTCAGAAATCATTCTAATATACTGATTTGCTTTTGATTAATTCCAATGTAGAAAACAGTTGTGCTGCTTCATATTTTTGTGAAAACCATACTACATTTTTAATAAATAGCAAAATAAGAGCAATTATTTGAAACAGAATTGTTTTGTAATGTTGGAAAGGTTTTACTGTTGTATTTATCAATTTAATGTAGATTTTTTACTTACATTTTTTTCATCTGACGGACAGGTGAAAAAAACTCCAATGGTGAAATTCTGTTGTGCCAGTCCAAATGTTTAATCTTTCGATTAATCTAAAGATCTCACCTGCCATCTCTCTCTGCAGCTCCGTCCTGCGTGATGGTCTTGACGAAGATGCCCAGTTTCTCCAGACCCTGGTCTGCCCCAACACCCATCCCTATAATACTGATCCCCAGCCCTTTATCACCTACACAAGCAAGAGCGAGCAAGAAAGGGAAGTTTGGTAAGTCTTCTTGTATTTTTTTCACTGAATTTAGAATTGTTTTGCTCTAACATTTACAGTTCAAGTTGGTCACCTAATTTTGCCACACTGACCAACAGAAAGCTGCTTGTTTTGAAAGTGATTTCTGTTTAACCTGAGCTTCATACATCTCTACACTGTTCAACATAAGTCGATTTAGAAGAAATAAAAATATACAGAATTGCAGAATATGGTGTGTAAAGGTGTTAAACTCAAATTTAAATCAATGTCACAAGTATGACTGATTTGCAATCACTCAGTCACAGAGAGAGTTGGAGTATTTGTGAAAGACACAGCCTCACCTTTCTCGATCTCCACAGGGAACACATCCATCTTCTCCACCCGTTTCTCCAGCTCGTACTCTGCAGACGCCGCCACAGGATCCACATCATCATTCCTCCGGTCGTACTCTTCATTAGAGAACGTGCTGTACACCTGAAGCCCCAGAAACACAACAGTCAATTACAGCTAATAACACACAATAACTATTCATTCACTTTCATAATCTTTCAGAGTGCTTATAATGTGTTTTATTAAGAGGAGACCCCATCCTAGATCACTGTTCAGCATTTCAGTTATTGCAAAAACCCTGGACTTATCAATGAAACCAAAACATCAAAGCTGTATTCAGCTTCTCTACAGTCATGCCAAAGAAGGGCTCCCTTTCTGACACAGTAAAAGCAGCCCTTATCTGCTAGAGAAAATCACTTACTACACACAGTAGGGGTGTGCGATATTGTCTACGATAATATCGTAATTGTTGTTTTAACAACGTGCAATTTGACAATATCGAGTATTTTGCAAAAACCAAACAAAACACCTACAGAGTGCACGCATACATTAGCCTACGTGGTGATGAAGCGGGTGAAACAGTGCACGTGCGCATTTAGAGTTTGTTCTTTCACTGCATGATTCAGTCTACTAAATACATTAAGAATGATCGCAAAATTCAAGATATAGGGGCAGAAAATGTATATATATTTATGTTTCATATAGTTAAAAATCACACAAAGAGTGCCGTTTTTTCTTCAAAAAATAAGCATGTTTACAAATGTGATATTGATTTTATACAAGTTCAATAAACAATAAGTTAATATTAAGAGACTTACGTTTTAGACACCATATTGCCTGTTTTTGCTCCATTTCGCCAAAAAAAATAATTCCAAACAGCTATAGCACTGTTTTGCGTCTCTGAGCGACATGACAGTGCTTCATTCCTGAATGAATCAACCATTAAATGATTCAGTTCAGTCGCAATGACTCACTTATTACCAGTGACTTTCTGCCACCTACTGGCGGTTTTAATTTCACATTTAAAGTCTATTTTCATTTTTAAAATAATTTTGAATATCAGTATTCAATGTTTTATGTTTAAAATGTCAAACAATTATGCATTTGCAACTGGTTAAAGCACTCCATGTCCCTCTGAGCTGCATTAAATAGTGTGTACACAGTGTCAACACATCTAAATGCCACTTCAGATGTAACTTTTGCAAAGATTAATTTTGATGATACTGGTTTCATTTGTTTGGTAACAGCCTAAATGTATATTATCTTAATTGACTGATTAAATGTAACAATTTGACTCAAAAGATGTACACTTTTAGAAAAAAAAATTGCTTTATTAAAGGTAAAAATCTACGACGGCGTTTTAGTGCCACGTTAAAAAATAAAAAAAATTTAAAAAAATTACGAGATTAAAGTCGTAATATTTCGAGAATAAAGTCGAAATTGACCGTTCGCAAAACCCGCCCACCCTTAGTTACTGTTGCCATGACCGACAAACAATGCCGCTCTCACACTACACGCATGTTCTCACGCAGTGAAAAATACATCGCGGAGCAAAGAGGAAACTGACAAAACACCGACAGAGAAGACAGAGCAGGTTACTTCTGATATGAAATAGGGTCTCAGGACCCTCAGCTTTTAAATTAAGTCATTTTAAAAGAAATTCAAACAATAAATACTGTTTTGTGGCTCTTTATTGTGTCGTGACAGATCACTGTATTGCCTCAGTTCAAACACGTGAACCGATCATCTTTTCATATTTACTTAAAGCACGAAATGAACATCAGAAAGTGTTTTATTTCAACCGCGGAACACACCATTTTCAAGTTTAAGTCCACGGAAGTTAATATATTCTCCTGTCTGATTTGTGGTTAAGGCTAGGAGACAGCTGCAGCTACTGGGCACGCGTATTTACATATTTTCCGAGCCAACAATATAATGTGAAACCTATAAAAAATGTTTTTAAAAAGTACATAGCGCCATAGTTTCATCACTTTAGAGTGTTGCAGTGACCGTCTTTTTGCAGTAAAGGACCTGTCATAGTTTAATGAGAGGGAAGATGATATGAAGCGATGCCAGGTTAGCTGCATTGAAAACAGATGAGCGCACATGTGCATATACAGCTCCCATTAGGGGCGAGGTTCACGGGATTTTGTCCACAGAATGATAAGAGCATACCTTTTAACATATTTTATTATTTAACACTCAGCATTTAACTTTAGCGCTGCAAGCCATGCATACACCGCAGGACATGGACAGATTTTCTGGTACGCAAAACAAGTACTTTAAAGGAATACCTTAGCTTATTGCCATTACCATGGCAGCCAACAACAGCACAGCTTAATCCTCCGCACGTTTTTATATTTAGTTATATTGAAAAAGTTTCAATTCAGTCGATCTTTTTTTTTTCCTCGTTTTAACATGTATTTCTATGGAGACAGGCCGTAGCTGTTGGGCAAGATGGCGGATAGCAGCGGCGGCACATAATCTCTGCGTTCTGATTGGTCAGATCGCCTGTCAATCAAGCTCTTTGCGAACGGTCAATTACGAGAATAAAGTCGAAATGTTTCGAGAATAAAGTCGAAATATTATGAGAATAAAGTCAAAATACTACGAGAATAAAGTCGAAATACTACGAGAATAAAGTCGAAATATTATGAGAATAAAGTCGAAATACTACGAGAATAAAGTCGAAATGTTTCGAGAATAAATTCGAAATATTACGAGAATAAAGTCGAAATGTTTCGAGAATAAAGTCGAAATACTACGAGAATAAAGTCGAAATACTACGAGAATAAAGTCGAAATATTACGAGAATAAAGTCGAAATGTTTCGAGAATTTAAATCGTAGAAATTAAAGTTATAATATTTTGAGAGTATAGCCAGAGTATAGCCTATATTGCGCATGCAAATAGCCCGCATTGAGAGCACCGGGAGAAGTGGACAGGCCACCGGAATTTAGGCCTATTTGAATATTGTTGCGTCCGAGTGGCCGCATCATCTTACTGGGATGCGGAAGAGTCAATTTTAAGGACTCGCTGAAAGAGCTTAATATCAAGAATATGATATTTATTAACAGACTGAACAGGAACAACCGTTTATCTTAACATCAGCTCACACTCAATCGACAATCCTTTGGGGGGCGCTGTAGCTCTCTTATTTAAACCTTTTTTAATACATTACAAATATATGTGGGATTATTAGCAGAAATCATACCATGTGTCATACTCGTGGGGACAGTCACAGTATGCTTGGAGATAATATTTCATGTCTTCCATTGCATTCGTTATTTGTAGTGCGCCAGCCACCCAACAGCAATAGCTTAAGCTTTGTGCTTTTAATATAAATCAAAATCTCAGCTTTCAAAATCAGTTTTATAGCGAAACACAAATTATATGTCTCACAATAATGTGATTTTCAAGCTCTTTAATGTGGCGTGACAGATCGCTGTATTTATGTGAATCAATTCATTAAATTATTGTGAAAATTCCACCACCTACTCCGCAAAAACATCTGTGGCGTCCAAACTTTCATTCCTCACATAACCTGTTTAATTAAACAGCAATAAAACGTTCTAAAGGTTGAAGTGGACTCAAATTTGTTAACATAAGTTATATTGTTGTCTTTTCTGCTGTAAACGTTAAGTGACTATTCACAAACTGTTTTATTCAAGGTATAATACTGTAAATGAGGACATGATATTTAACGTCTTCCATTGATTATTTGTAGCGCGCCAGCCACCCAGTAATCGCAACTATTTTGTGCTTTGTTGCTTTTACACACAGCTCAGCTTTCAAATTATGTCAGTTTTATAACGAAATACAAATTATTTTTTTGCTCTTTATTTCAAGTTTATAGCAAGATAAGTGAAGGAACATCATAAGGCATGAAAAAAAACAGTTTAGCCTAATTTATAATGAAAATAATGTCTCGTCGTTCATTATTGTAATCGGAGAATATGAAGAATATCAAAAACTGCAGCTGTCCATGGTAGTCAGATATCAGCACAATAACACACTCTGCAAAATATCGTCTAATTATCGTTATCAAAAAAATAAAAAATATAGAGATATAATTTTTTTTTCAATATCGCACACCCCTAGCACACACACACACACACAATCATTTATTCGAGATTTACAAATTCTTATAGTCCATGACGTTTTACAAAATTGACAGTGAATTTATATGATGAACTGATGTAGGGTGACTGTTTTTTTGTTGTTGTTTTTTTTGTAATTTTAATTGTATTATTATTATTTTGAGCCTAACAGTCCCTATGTCTATTTATTTAAATTTAATTTAATTTTATTATTTATTTATTTTTGTTTTTTTTATATTTATTTTTGTTTTTATTTTGGTATTTTTGTCTTCTATTTTAAAATAGTTGCCCTTTTTTGTTCCAAAGAAGAAAGTAAGCCATATGGGTTTGAAACAGCATAAAAATTTGAGTAAACAATCCCTTTAAATAGTCAAATCAAATCTTTTGTTGATTAATGAAAACAGTTAAATGTGTGTGTATGTGTGTGTGTGAAATAGGATAGAGTAAACGCGGATTAAGCCTGAGCACTGTGAGAGAGGAACAATAAAACATTGGGTTTGAGTAAAATGATCTCACTGGGCTCCACTAATTATATTTTATCAGTCTGAGAGTAGAAATTTGAGGGGAAACTCAATATAAAATGAATCCAACTGTAGACAGAGTTAAACTAGCATAAATAGTATTATTTTGTGGACAGACACACAGACTGGGCTCCAAACTTTGAATGAACAAAGTCAAAGCTCAAATCTTTGCCAGCTCTCTTTCTCTAGCTCACACATACACACACGTTTTCCTCTGTAGATCTGAAGAGAAACTCAGGTATGTCTCATTACATTAGACTCATTCAGCGCAGGAGAGAGAATGAGATCAGTCCACTGATTAGGACTCTTTCAAGGAGTGTGATTTAACCTGGTAAACATTTCCTGTGTGTGGAGTACCTGGAGCATGACAGAGCTTGAGCAACCTCACATTGACATCCACACAGCAGGCCAACAGCAGTCAGTCAACTCATCTGAACAGTGCCATACTTTGATCAGACAGGACGTTTTTATCATCATATAATCCACCTGAGAACTACAAACATTTACTAAGAAGGAAAGACACAGAGACAGATATCATCACCACTACCCTCTCATTCTGTGGAGGTTTAGAGAGCTTCTCCAACTGCAGTTTTAGGGGGAAAGAACATTTTAGAGGCATCCAAGGTATTTTGTAATCTGGGCTTATAGCATTGAGGGCTGTGGTTTGAATTAAAGATGCCGATTCAAAATTAGAAGCAGAAAAAGAGTCACTTTATTACTGAGAACCATCTATATCACAGCGCAGAAAACAGCACTGCAAATGTGCTGAGCTCTGATGTGATGTAATCAGAATATATCAGCATGACGCCAATTAACTGAAAGTCCAATAACAGCACAGAGGCAGATTAATTGGTTTCAGTCAGTTCTGGAAAGCTACATGTGAGAGTTCAATGCCTTATTTTTCTTTAAAAAATTAACTAGATAATATGACACTTTCCAGCAGACAACAATTTGGTTTTTTTAAATAAGAGTTGAATGTATTATCTCTTCCACAGACCACCCAGAATATATATATATTAAAGCTGAACTAAAAAGCAGCTTATTCAGGAATCGTTACGATAAAGATGCCATAACCATGATTCATTATCTTATGACCACCAACATTTTCATATCAATCATGTATCAGTTAATTGGTGAGTCCTGATGAAAGACAATGAAGTCTATTTTGGTTAGTAAGACTTAACCAGACCAAGCAGAGCTAACCTACATAAACGTCTTAAAGGTACAGCAGCAAAAACGGTCTGTGTACTAAAAAATTACAACAGCTTCCGGTGTAATAAAAAAATCTTGTCTAACACTTGAATTGACATGAAAGGTGGGCGGGATAGTTAATGGAATAGTAACTGGCCCAACTGTCACAAAAGTTTATCATTTTCACAAGTTTTTAAGTCTTGCTACTTTAAACATTAAGCGATTTTAAACTAATCAAGCACAAGAAGATGTGAAAGATAACTAAATAAATAAATAAATAACTAAATAAATTTACCATTCGCTCACTGTCTGAGATGGTTTTCTGTTTGTACACACGAATCTGCCTTTCAGACAGGGTGCAAAATGCTTAATTTAGTTATCTTTCACGTCGTCTTGCGCTTGAAACGAACAAATATGCAAAATTATTTTGAAACAGCCATCTTGCTAAGTATGCTTCTAAACAGTCAGTTATGTCTTATGTGAACACAAAGATGTGAAAAAAAATCCTTTGACATTCTTTAAAAAAGATTAATCTAATTTATACAACTGATGACTATGCAATGTTTTTTTTTTTATTTGATTTCTTTTCTGTTTATTTCATTTGCATATTTGATCTATTGCTTGTAACATGTTTATTTGTTTTCATTTTATGAATCACAGCTACTTGTTTAACCTTTTATTAGTTAGGCTGGTAGGTTTTGCAATGGCATTGAAATTCGAATTGAAAATTGTAAAATTTCACCGGTATCTAAATTTTGGTGGTGTCTTTTTTATCAGACCTACATGGTGATGTAAGTCAAAAACAATGGAAGCTGTATCTTTTTTTTTTTTTTTTTTTTTTAATTTGTACAAATCTGAACCACTGAATAAAAATCCCAGGGGTTAATTCATTTGATGAGCCCTGCTAACAATATAAAGGCAGACTTCAGCAAAAATAAAAGTGCATAAAAGTGTTAAATACGGCATCTTTAAAAACAGTGCATGTCTGTGTGTGTGTGTGTGTGTGTTTGGTTAGAGTGAAGATGGAGGAGTATAAATTGATGTAGTCCAAAAACTGGAAAATACTGTTCAGCTTCCCGACCTTGAATATAATCCCCAATCCACACGACTAGACGTCTCTCTGTCTACACACACAGTCGTCTCTCTCTCAACCACAGGGACTAACTTTCCTAACCAATAATAACTGGTCTTAACTACCATACTACTTTTGTACCATATTTTAATGCAGGGTCCCTGCATGTTTAAATGACTTGCAACAACTATTACACATTTTAAAAAGAGGACAATTTTAGATCCAAAAATATTTAATAAGAGGTTTTAACACCACAACAATACAAAACTGAATAAACGAATCTGTGTTTGCAACAGTTGAAATGGACAGTACAAAAGGACCAGCTCATTAGAGTCACTGTTCTGCGAACAATGAACAAAAGTGGTTGCTCTATATGTTTGACAATGCAAGAGAAAGAATTTTGCCATTTAACTGCCGCTTTTAACTTCAATTCAGACTGCATGCACAAAATAGGATTTCATCTGCTGTAGATTCAGCAGCTGAGCAGGAAACAGTGTCTCACACTCACATTCCTCCACACTTCTCACAGGATTTAATCTAAACAACAGTCTATGTCGGCTGGGCGGCACATTATATAGAAAAGCCCAGCATGAATCTTCACAGAAGCGACTGAACAGAAATCTCTCAATGCAGTTCACCCACTGACTCTGTGTCTGAAGGGCTAAAGAAGCTTGTTAGACTGGGAAAAAAAAAACCTAAATTAATATTTGTATCTTGATTTACAGAAAAAAATGTCTTAACATCCTAACAAGAAGATCAAATTTACTTCAGAGGCTTCTAAGATGTGTTTTTTAGAGAATGCATCCTATAGCTTACATTTCTTGAAGCATAAATTTAAGCCTAAAAATCTACTTTCCAATGAAGATTAAAAAAAAAAAAAAAAAAAAATTCAGGATATTCTCTGAAAACAGGTAATATTATTTTATCCAGTTTTGCTTCTCGAGTTAATGTATTTTGGGTAACACTTTATTTTAAAGTGTCCTTGTTATACGTGTTACATGTACTTACTATAATAATAACAATTAATTCTGCATAATTATATGCAAGTAAACCTAAGCCAAACCCTAATCCTAAGCCTAACTATATAGTAAGTACATGTAATTAATATTACTCAGTACTTAATGTATAATTGCAATGTAACAAGGCCACCTTAAAATAAAATGTTACCATATTTTGTTTTAGGAGGATTTATTTTTTTATTGGAAAAGCAAGACAAAAATACTGGTTATAAAAATGACTTTTAGCATGTGAACTTGACTGAACCTGTGAACAGACTGAAAATCCATCTAGAAAAATAATAGAGAGCGAGACAGAGAAAGTGCAATGACTGCGTGTTAATTAACTGTTGAATGTATTTGAGTATTTGTCTGCATGTGATGAATGGCAGGCCTGCACCGACCTCACACCGCTCTGTGGTTACACTTGGCCTCTTTTTCTCCTTTCTCTTTCTCTCTGTCTCTCTTCCATCTCTCCTGTTGCCATGGACGACGCCAGCAATTCAAACAATGTTCCTTTTCTTTGCTGAAACCTGAGCGCTCTGGTCTCTGAGAGTGAGACAGAGAATCTGTGCTGCGCTGTTCACACCTGCTTCAGTTACACGACAACATTCAAACACCTTCCTGTCTGACTTCTGACTTCCTCTCCTATCCTCATCCTGAGAGCAAGTCCATTTTGGGAATGAAATTCTCACCATTTACTCAACCTAATATTGTTTCAAAACTTTTACATCCCACAGAAAAAGTGTCATAGGTTTTATAGAAGTATGATAAAAATAGTTCACTTGTGACTCATGTTCTAAATCCAATATACCTCTGAATATCATGCAAGAAACAGGCTGAAATTTAAATGTTATTATTCACTGATAATCTTCCTCTCCAATGAGCTGTTAACCATTGCAATCAGATCTAAACTCAAAAACTGATAAGGCTGTAACCACCATAAACACCCAATATTTAATCTTAATGTTGCTTCGCTGCTCTTCATTACACAGTGCTCTTTTTTGTTATGATGACAAAGTTTTAAAAGTACATTTTTTAAACATGCTCAATGTCAAAATGAATGAGTTAGGAAATCAAATAAAAGAAGGTGGGCTTTACTGTTCACTGAAGTCAAGCATGAATTCAATCACAACGATTCAGATTTAAGGCATCCATCCATGGTACCCCCTCAATGTTCAAGACAAGGTTACAACCTTGGATTACAGCAACATTTTCTGTGGTAAACAGATGCTGAATTGTATTTAACTCTGTATATTACTTTAAACTTTATTACTTTATTACTTTGTCATCATTTCAATTCAATGGTGTTTTTCTTCAGACTTCTTCGTACCTGCCATGACACATCTGAAAATGGAAAGTTTGAAAATGCAATCATAAAGAAGCATGTATATGATTTGAGACCTATGGAAGTTGATTTTCAGTAATTAATAAATTTGGACATGTAGGGCCCTATGAAATCCATTTTATTTTTTCCCAAATTCTGCTTTTTCCGTTTAAATTTTTCTGGATTCTGTTTTTTCCATTTTAATTTTTCTAGACTCTGTTTTAATGGTTAATCAAAAAGCATGTCTTATTAATTGAAATCATGAAACTTACACAATTTAACAGCAATTTATTAAAAGTTTAACAAAAAAATGTATTTTTAAGGCCCTATAAAATATGTTTTTTTATTTTTTTTTACCAAATTCTGTGTTATCCATTAGTTTTCTGGATTCCATTTTAATGTTTCATTAAATTTTAATAATCAAAATCATCTCTAAATAATTTATTTTATAAAAAACAAATTTATTTTCTTTCTTTTTTAATTTTAGCAGCAGTCCTATCATTACATTAAGCAATACATTTCTGTCACAGTTTCTTCAAGTTAAACCGAACTTTTATTTTGATGGGTTGTTGTGAAGACTTAAGTTTCTCTGTTTATATGATATGACAACAGTTTTTCCTCAAAAGAAACTGAATGAAGTGACTCTCAGAGCAGTTCTAGAGATTATTCATGTGTTCATGTACTCATATGTTGAGGCAGCAGAGGTTGAAAACACAGCATCACACACGCTTCAGTTTGTGTGTAGTAAACAAAACCGCACGTCTGCGCCATTCATTCACACAGAGACACGCACAACATGCAGGATTCATATTTAAATAGTATTTTGCTGCTTAATATTCAGACACTAGTCCATAACGCATTTTGATTTAAGTGTACTGACCTACTTTTGATTTATTCATCCAAAATTCCGTGACATTCGACGTTATCCAGTAAATCCCATTTTTATGGCTGGATTCCACGATTCCGTCCACGTTTTCCGCATCGCGGAAATCATAGGGCCCTAGACGTTTTCCTCACACAAAGTGACTAGACAATGGGAATCATCTTGATACCTGTTTGGAGTTTTAAAACCCTTGGTCGCTGTATACTTTTATATGGAAAAGCAGCATGAACATTCTTCTGAGGAACAGAGAAGTCGTGCATTTGGAACGACATGAGGGTGAGCAAAGCGAGACAGAATGCTTAATGTCAATGCTTCATGTTTGACCACTGTGCATGTTTTATGTGGCATCCTGACATTTGTAATGTGGGTAAATTAATACTCATAGTGTACATCTGCTTCACATTTACATTTCAACTCCAGTCCAGAGAAACACTGGAACGCCACACCAGTCTTTCCCTGTTATGTCTCCATTTCTCCCTTCAAAGTCAATAATTGTTCAACTCCTGTAAGCTACAACAAAGTGCCTCACACACGCAAGCTGTGTGAAGTAAAGCTAACTCAGATCCTGCTCCAGGACACACTAACACGCTTGCATGAGAGAAGGGAACACACACATACTGTATGCATATACTGTATATTAGCCCACAAACCATACAGCCTGCACACATACATGAATATAAACAGCAAGACTCACATTAACACACATAACCACAAAGAGGAAAAAATTAATGGTTAAAAAAAATTCTAACTGAATGCTGTTTATTATTGAAATAGTGAGCCAGTCATAGAACAGAAACTTAATTGGAATTTTCCATTAGTCGCATACAAAATAGTGTCTGAAATATTTAGCTATTTATTTATTTTTGTTGCATAAACTGTGCAAAACTTATTTTATGTGGTCAAAAGTTTTTCCAACCCCGTTTGTTTTACATGTTGAAATCCCTGATTCTTATGGTTTTGTAATTTATGAATTTATATCAAATTCAAAATGTCAAAATGATGACATTTTTGTATATATTTTTGTATTACAGATTTTTATATATATATATATATATATATAGAGAGAGAGAGAGAGAGAGATTTGTATAGCTGAATACAGTCAAGAAGATCAAGATCTCATTGGTGGAAAGTTGTATACAGACATTAAACAGATGTGTTTAAAGTAATCAATCAGAAATTGCACCTTTTCTTCCCTATTGTGATGTATATCCAAGTGAAACAGCTTCTTCTTGCTGGGAAGGGGATGTTAATGTAAATGTAAATATAAATATATTAATTTGCTGTGGGCTACACTCCACTACCTGGTCAGTATTTTTTTTTAACTCGCTGTAGTCCCAGAAAGTATTTGAATGCATGAAAGTCATTGTATTTAATAAAATATCAAACAAGGCGACATTTATTTGGGGGGGGGGGATTAAAATGTTTCTCAACATGCTAAATAATAATGTTCAATATTAAGTCAAATTTGTGACACTCTGTATTTGTAAAATGTTAGCCGATGTTATTTTAATGTGATGAACTACACCTGTGTTTACTGTGCTAGAGCGTTCCTGAGTGAACTTTGAAAACTGACTCATGCATTTACTAAAAATCAGCAAAACACCAGCTGATTCAAAGACAGAGCAAAAATGATGAAGAAAAGTGAATTTACTGAAGAAAAAAAGATCTTGCAGCTTTGAGGCCAGATGACACACTCATATTATGTATCTAGAGCAAAGACATTCAGTGAGAATTCAGAGTCTAAATACTTCATGGCCACTGTATTATTGTGAAGAGATACAGTTCCTCAAAAAAACAACATGAGAATAGCACATCAATTTCAGATGAACATGTCAGAAAGATCTTGGATTCTACATACACTGGAGACTGAATCAACCCTGCAGTTTAAAGAATAGCTGATATTTTTAGGGCCCTATGAAATCAGTTTTATTTTAACCCAAATGCCATGTTGAACAATTTAAAGGGGACCTACTATGCCCCTTTTTACAAGATGTAAAATAAGTCTCTGATGTCCCCGGAGCGTATGTGTGAAGTTTTAGCTCAATATACCCCACAGATAAATTTTTACAGCTTGTTAAAATTACCATTTTTAGGGCGTGAGCCAAAACGCGCTGTTTTGAGTGTGTTGCTTTAAATGTGAGTGAGCTGTTGCTCCCGGAGAAGAGGGCGGAGCTTCAAGAGCTCCAGCTCCGCATTAGCAGTGCTAGCCTTTGTAAATAAACATTCCACTATTAATACAAGCCTGTTATCTTTACAGAAAACTACTCGGTTTCAAAGTCAGTCATCTGATTATACTGTGCATAATAAATTCACGTTTATGAATTACACAGACGGGGAGCACGGCAGGATAAAAATAACAACATAGCTGGTCTCATGCTATCACAGACTTTATAAGTCCCACTTCTGATTATGAGCTCGACAACTTCAAGCGATCGACTCACATTGCTTTCATACGCAACTTTTAACTACCACATTCCTATTCACGATCATTCTGGCAGCACTTGAAGGCAGCATCAGCGAAAACACACAAGAGACAATGATAGCTTTAGCAATAAGCCTTACAGAGTGCCAAGCAGCTCTTCAGAAAGGCAATTTGGAAAACAAATGCGTGATACTTACTTTGTCTGGAGCTGACGTTTGTGCACGAAGCGTTGGTATTAATTCCTAAACATACTGGGGACGTTACCGATTTTTTCCGGGATATTTCCTTCGAAAATGTAATTTAACCACAGAGTCCTTGGCTCAGATGGGGGGAGATTATGGCGACTCCTATGTTCATTAGTGCAACACTTGTAAAGCCTCTTTGGTGCTGACAGTGTATATATCCCCAGTAATGGCGGACTGCATCTTCTCACTCAGGACTGTGTTTATGCTAATAGGGCAGAGAGCGTCACAAATGGGCGGGACTTTTTCCCCTCAGTGACGTGCACAGAGGGAGAATCTGAAACAGCTCGTTTGGAGAGACTGTTTATGACTTACTGGTTTTATAAAAAATTGAGTTGGTGGATTTTTAACACTATAGGCTGGTTGTTTTCACACACTGCAGCCACACAACTGTGTTTAAACAGCTTATAAAAGTGATTTTTGCATAATAGGTCCCCTTTAACAATTTATTAAAATTCTAACAATAAAATTGTCCTGTGAAATGCATTTTATTTTCTCTTAAAATAATAATAATAAAAAAAAATAGTTTTGTCTGTTTTAATTCTTCTGGCTTCTGTGTTTTATGATTTAATGGTTTACTTTCAATAAATGCATAAAATGTGACAATTTGATTAATTTTACAATGTTTTCTGAACAATTCCTTTAATTTCTTTGGCAAACAAAAAAGTGCAGCGCAATGAAGATTTACGGTGTAAATTAAAACACAGACAAAAAAAATGACTGTATACTGCAATATAATATTGATAGACATTAGTCCATATAGTGATTCTTTCATTTATTCATCCCAGTTTTACAAATTCTGTTACATTTTCTGTATAACGTGAAATTCCATTTTATATGTGATTCTGTCCATGTTTTCCTCATCGTAAACATCATAGGGCCCTATGTGACCTCTGGTTTGATCCCTGTTGCTTTGAACACAATCCATCTGAAACTGCAGAAGTGAATTGCTATTGATGATATATAATTTGAATATGTGCATGCAACTTGCTTGGACACACTTATAATGCATAATGCATTACTCTGAATAAACTGCATTCAGAGAACAGTGTGTTTTATCTCCTGCGATATAGCAGCTGGAAAAAACGTGTCTTATTTTGACTCTCTAGCAATGAACATTAACGCAACACATTTCTGCAGTGCTATCAGACAAACTCCACTTTTCTATCCTAATCCTAGGGTTATGATTTGGTTACAAACAACTGATCCCTACAGATCGTCTGATCTCTCTGTGCACAAAAGGAAATGACTCAAAGAAGAGCGCTGCAGAATGTCAGCCAGTTTTCTTCAAAACAGTATTTCAGAGAGCGAGCGAGTTAGATTCCTCATGTGACGGCTGATGTGTGTCACAGAAACAGGAGTATTCCCGTGTTAGCACCACACCCGTGTGTTTGTTCAGACTTTTGTGTAGCTTTGAGGAGAGGCTGCTGAACTTCCTGGAGCGAGCGGTGAGAGGTGGGGCGAACAGCAGGTGCACTTCATAATCACACGTGACACACACACTATTGCCACAACGCCCCGTCCAGAACACCACAGCACACAAATGCACATTCAAAGACAGTAAACAGGAAGAACACACCTTGTGTTGCTAAATATAACAACACCAGACTTTTGTGAGGATGAAGAAAATATCCTGACTCACTAAGATAAAGAGAAACAAACGCTGAGAGGTTTGTTCTTTAGCACTTTAAGTTCTATTTTATCAACATTAGTTACTTGATGAATTAATGTTACTCATGTAATTTTCTAATTTTCGTTTAAATTGTTGAATGCATTTTTTATTATTATTATTTTTCACCATCCCACACAGTTTTTTCTGCACAACTTAACAACTGGAGTATATTAAAATGCTCAAAAAAGACTTATTTCCATAGATTCTGGGAGCCAAGACATACCCAGAGAGCAAAATGCCATAGAAATTCAAGGCTTCTTCACATCAAGATGAATGTTTGCTGTGAAAATTTGGTGCAATAAACATTTTAATTTGAATAGGTGTCTGTTAATGCATCTGTTCAGAAAGACAAGGATTTGCATGGCAATGTTTTTTTTTTGTTCTTTTTTAATTAATCTCTTTTCTATTGCACTGTGGAAAAAAACAGCCAATAAGAATCATGCTTTTGGTCATTATTTGGACAGTATATAGAATAGGACAAATCCGAGAGCAGCTCTCTTGTCTCTGCACTCTCGTTTTGGATAAACACATTTATTTATTTTTTCATTTATTTTTGTATATATCTTTTTTTTAAAATACAGCAGCTTTACAGAAAATGCATTGCAAATGCCAGTCGGATATACTCAATAAGCAGAAAAAAAGAGACAATTCAATACCACAATCCAAGTGTGTGAAATGGAATTTAATTTCAACTTACACCACAGAAAATACAAAAGTCTGAACGGCTGTTTGAAAATATGACTTACATTTCGGTAGAAAGTGGGTGTCAGAAACCAAAAGTCCACCTACTGTTAAAGAGTGAATTTGCATTTTCATTTAGCCTGTTTGCTGTTCTATCACATTTGTCTGCACTTCCAAAAACTGGACCGAACATCATGGTGGTGTGAACAGGCCTTAAAGTTAAAAGTATACCTTCCTTGTGATTAATGTAATTTTCATCAGCACTGATTTGAGTGCTCAAACACAAAGGTCCACTGTAGTGTGCACATGCCGAATGTATTAATCTGTGCTCACGATAAATGTCTTTGTATATCAGCATACTTTGAAAGGTGTGCATGCTCAACTGAGCACAAAACAGAGAAGAAAATGAAGCTTAGTGAATTAAAACAGAAAGGGAATCAAGGGCAGAGGAGTCCAACACTTCAGCTGCTGCTGTGATTTCAACTATTACAGACACACCTACAGAAATACCGTTGCCTTTCAGAGAGAACATGAGAAACGGACAGATAGACAGACAACTGTTACTCTCCAAATATACTAATCTCATCACTTTTAAAAATACACCACACCACCAACAAATGTTTAAAATATCATCACATATGGCACTATTTGTGGTGTGAGTATTTGAGATGCCTGCAGCTATGAGTTACACACAGACTACATACTATAAACACATAGTCTACGGCTTAGTAAAGCTATGCGCTAACCTACCACTGTGTTATTACCGCAGTCCCGTGTCATCACCTGTTAACCAACTATGCACTGCTGTCTGCTCTTTACTATGGCATTAGAATTAACATCTCAGTTGATCAGATCACAATGTGGACAGCAGAGACAGATACCTGTTGACATCTGCTAGTAACAAGCATCTTGTGAAGGCATTTCGAGAGGAGGATCTCTGATTGCACAAGTAAATACTGTGTTAGTGTGTCACTGTTATTGCATCAAAAAGTGATTACACTGTTGCTTCAGATACAGAGGTTGGACAAAATAATGTGAACACCCATTATTATAGAGGTTAATATCACTTGTGTAGGCTCCTGTGAAAAAAAAAGGCTAAAAAAAAAAAAAAAAAAGATACATTATTTTAATTATCTTTTTGTTGTCTATATTCTCTATCAGTGTAATAAAAGATGTGTTTAGCAGTGTTTAGTAGAAGCTGTGGGTGAAATGAGTGACAAAATCATGGGAGACCATTTAGTAGAAGGATATGTAATCTAAAACAGCCCAGCCGTTTGTGTTTTAAGAACAATAGTTTTTACAAGAATGACTGCGAATGCAAGGCATGGCAAAACTTTATTAGTGAAGAAGAATAGTGGGTGAAACTTGAAAGTGAATGATCAAGCACTAAAAAGAATTGTGTCCAAATAACACAGAACTGCTACAGCCAGTGACAGCAAACCTCAATATTCACCTTGAAGACCCTTTTTCCACAAAAACCAACCACAGAGAACTTCATGAAGCCAACATCCATGAAAGAGCTGAAATTGCTCAATCTTTCACAGACACAAAGTTCGCTGAAATCTTGTAAATGGCTGAAGTCTTGGCTTTTTTTTTTTTGCAAATTGTCAAAGTTATTTTAAAGGGGTCATGAACTGAGAAATCAATTCCCTTGATCTCTTGATATACAAGAGGTCATTGTACTATAAAAACGTCCTGTAAGTTTCAGAACTCAAACCTTTGTTGTTAGTCTGAAAACAGCTTATATTGAAGGCAGGCTGTCAAAACTACAGCTTGTGGAATGTTCTACTCTATGATGTAATAGTGTGGATAAGCTCCGCCTCCACAGAAGATCATCAACACCTGCTGCTACATCACTGGCTGCTTAGCCCCGCCCACCGATTGTACATCACTGCCTGTTTAGCCCCACCCACCGATTCTACATCACTGCCTGTTTAGCCCCGCCCACCGATTCTACATCACTGCCTATTTAGCCCCGCCCACTGATTCACGTATTTAGTGTTTACGAGAGAGGTGAACATGCAGGTCTATGAAGAAACCAAATGATAAACTTTATTATTTATGAACTTTATTTTTAATGAAGATCCAAACCGTGTCAGTAAGAACTTGGTCCATTGTTCACTTCATTTTACCGCAGATTTGTTTACAAACAAGAAACAATTCAACGTGGGATTTTCAGAAAGATTGAAACTAAAAGACGATGCTGTGCTGAATATATTGGATCAGACAGTAATGTCACAACACACAAGTGTGAGGAACTCTTTTTATTACTTGATCACTAATGCTTTGTCTCTTCTTACAGATAGTTTGATATGTATTGCGTTATTTATGCGTTTTTGACCTAAATCCCAGCAGTGTCCATCTATGAGGAATATACACAAGTGAATGTCAAATATACACAAGTGTTAGCCAATCACAGCAGTGGGCGTTTACTTCTGAGTCTACAATCCTCCACACCTATTCAAACAGAGCGTTCTGCTGAGGGGGGTCAAAACCGGGACACAAAACAGCCTATTACTTTAAATGATGTTTTGTTTTTTTATGTAAAAATCTTGATAACATCATAAGTGGACCTCAGAGAACAGTACAAAATAAAAAACAAAGGCAGTTCATGTCTCCTTTAAAGCCATATGCAGCCTGGACTGTTTAAAGTGCTTCTTTTAGGACAAATGACAGGTGAGTCATGCGGCAGGTAAAGATGCATTACTGTTTACACCACAAATATGCATCCCTTCTATACCTACAACATTACATACTACAGTGTACCAGAAAACTGATTCAAAACATTTCTTTGTCCAGTTTCAGGTTCTAGATGAAGCCTTCTATGACAAACTGGAAGATGAGATTAAAATAACAGACAAATACACAGTTAATCATTAGTAATTCCTTGGATAATTCACTTAATCCTATCAGCTCTTTGTACATATTTGCCAGAGGCATAACCAGCGGCAGTAATACAGTTTGACAGGCATAGCAACCGTAACTAAGGAGCAGGTTGAGTGGATTGGCCATTTGCAAAGTACAGATAACTTATTATGAGTTATTATGATCTCCTTTGTGGGCAGAACATAAGTGGATATTGTCAACATTAAGAAACCTGGCTCTGCCTAACGCATGATGGTGTTAGCTATGTTTGTATTTATTTACTGAACACCCAATCACAACAAAGGTATTTACATATAGAATTCTTAAAGGTACAGCAAAAACAACCCCGTTAAATCAAAGTCAGAAAGAAGGTGGAAACTAAGTTTAAAAAGTAAAGTAAGACTGCTTTTGCTGAAACCTTGACTCACATTGTAGGTGGACTCCACAGAAAACAATAAACTGCTAAAAACGTGCCGAATGTGGCCTTTTATAGATGACAATGACTTCAGTAGCTACAGAAACTGACAGAAGACAGTGATCAAGGGAGTTATTTCACTCGGTCTACACGGTCCGCTGAACAAAGAGTCTCTCTTTCTCACACTCTGTCTCTCTGCGTCTCTTCCTCTACAGGACAGGCTCAGGTTACCGTGAGACCCTGTCCTGCCTCCTCCCCCTCTGGAACGCGGGACTTCCTCGACTGACGCTGGATTGAAACAAAACTCAAGTTGCCAGACTATTGCTAGAGCACCCGGACTCTTGGAAACTGCACGAGTTCAGCCAATCAGACTGGAGCTTGCGAATGTCAGAACGCTCTTGCCATTTTTGTGTGCAATATGCATCAAGCCAGCTATATAAGGCTGCCAATGTGTCCTAACCATGTGTGACACCATAATTTGAGCTCTCGTTTGCATATTAATGAGTTTCTGTCCTAACCAGCTGCTGCTGTAACAAGAGTTCTGTCTGTCACTTGCTGGTTTCTATGTGCTGTCTCCAGTGAAGCATCATTGGTGCAAAATCCTGTACAGTAAATGGAAAACTTGGAGATTGTAGGGCCCTGTGAAATCTGTATTAGACTTATTTTTAGTTTTATTAGTTCTGCTTTTCCCAAGTTACTTTTTATTTTTTTCCAAATTCAGTTTTTTTCTCTCATTTTTAAGTAAAACAAAACGTATGTTAAGTGATTTCAATTCATTTAACAACAACTTATTAAAAGTTTAACAAAAATTATATTTTGGGGCCCTATGAAAGTCAGTTTATTTTTTCCCAAATTCTGTTTTATTTTACTATTTTTTTTTTTCTGGATTAATTAACGGTTTACATTTTAATAATCAAAAAGCATGTCTGATTGAATTCATAAAACATCATGATTTTCACAATTTATTATTATATACTTATGACTTTTTATATACGCATGACTAAATACAAATGTATTATAAAAAATGTTAAACATTTACAATTGCATCATTACATACAAGGCATTAACAATTTAATAAACCTTTTTAAAATGTAAAATGTTACATAGTAGTCTTTTTGCATTTTAATATTCACAGACAGTAGTCTATACTGCGATTTGAGTGTACAGCCCCACTTTTGATTTATTTATCCAAAATGACACATTTTGTGAAATTCCACATTATACTATAAATTACATTTGTATGACTGGATTCATAGGGCTCTATGGTCATAAAGCATTTGCACTTTTAGTGTTCACAGGAAAATCACTGTTTAGGACACAATGTGAGGCTGACAAGATGCATATTCATTAATATAACACAAAAAACTCACTGCAGCACTATTAAAACAGAACTTGTCAAATCTTAGAAGCATAAATCCTATGATTTGACTCCAGATTATAAACTTTGGTCCCACTTTATATTAGGTGGCCTTAACTACTGTGTACTTACATTTAAAGGAATAATTTGGTACAATGCACTTATTGTGTACATACATGTTTTTACATTGTACTTATATTTTTAAAAATACCTATATGTAATTAATTTCAGTAATTAGACTGTTGACCCATCCCTTACATCTTAACACACCCTTAAACCTACCCATACCACCAAACCTGTCCCTAATCTTACCTGTATCCCACCTCAATAGCAGCAAATGCGTTTTGCAATACAATATGAACACAATAAATACATTGTACTTATTTTTTGATGCAAGTACATAGTAGTTAAGGCCACCTAATATAAAGTGGGACCTAAACTTTTTATCAGCAGATAAATCACAGTTGTGTGAAGCTCCAAAAATACTGAAGCTGACATACAACAGACTTGGGGTGTAATTTCAATATTTTTAAATTAAGCCATAAAAGATTCATCGCAGCTGAGGACACATTTAATAACTAAAACTGAAGGCAGGGGTTGTGAAAGATCATTTCCAAAAAATAACCGAACTTTTACAGTGATCCACAGACCACTGACCAGACCGTCTGCAGTGTGTGTTGATGTTGGCTAGACTGCCTCACAGGACCATGTGAACTGCCACAGTAATGTCTGATTACTCTGTGTTTATCTGTTAAAGTGATAGTTCATCCAAGAATGAAAATTCTGTCATCATTCACTCACCCTCATGTTGTTCCAAACACACGAGGCTTTCGTCCGTCTTTGGAACACAGATGAAGTGGTTTTAATGAAAACAGAGATTTTTCCCTCCATTAAAAATCCATGTAACCAAAACTTTCACATTTCAAAAGCTTCACATAGAGATCCATATGAATCTTTTATCTGAAGAGACATGCTTACTTTATATGATGGGCAACTGGGCAGATTTAATTCAGGCTTTTATACAATACATATATACAGTAAATCAAGCATGGCAAACGGAAGCCCAACCAACCTTACTGCTTCTTGCTTGTCAAGCATGTCTGAACATGCATTTACCATATTTGATGTGCTCTATGTGTGTTGATCGATGTTTATATGTGAATAAAAGCCTAATTTGAATCTGTTCATTACATCATGTCTCTTCAGAAGACGTGAATTAAACCTCTAGATTAATATGAATAACATTTACGATGTCTTCATTAACTTTTTGAAGAGTGAATGGACTTTAAATGGAGGGACAGAAATCTCTCAGGTTTCATTAAAAAATATCTTCATTTGCGTTTTTTTTAAGATGAATGAAAGTCTGGGTTTGAAATGTCATGAAGGTGAGTAAATGACAGAATTTTCATTTTTGGGCGAACTAACCCTTTAGACATACCACAAGCTGCTGAATACTCACATACTTGGAAGTTACACCAATGAACGATAACAAAAAAGATCCTGTGTGATATGACTTTGTACTAAATCTGAAATTTAGTAACTATCCCCCGGTTTCACAGACAAGGCTTAAGCCTAGTCCTAAACTAAAATGAAAGTCTTAGCTGTTTCAACTGAAATAAATTTGCAATGACTGATCTTAAAACATATCAGTGCCTTTGTTTTGTCTCAAGATGAACATCAGTAATGTTTTTTTTCTAAGCATGTTTTTAAAAATTACTTAAATGTCCTAATTGAACGATGGCCTAATCCTGGCTTAGTCTGACATACCTCAAAGCAGCAGACCAGTGGACACACAGAGTTAAGTTCTCCCAAAGCAAATCTATAAATCACTCATAGCTGATTTCTGACCTGTTTAATGACACTCAACTACACATGCCAGTTACAACAGAGGCCTTGTAAACTACAACCAGAGGATAAAATCTCTTTCACTCTGACGCAGGAACCAGAGCGATCTCCTGTGTCCTGCTTCAAATGCTCCAGAGATGCAGCTTGCCAGGTCTTCATCATGTTTCATTTATACAACTTCACCAAACCTGTTCATGAAAGACTCTGACCAGTCATGTGGGAAGCGTTTGAATTCCCATTTATGAACCCACATCTACAGCAACAATGCAAACACTCTTTAGCTCAACATGTTAAGACCGAGATGAAAAACAATGGTGGAAAAATACCTGCCTCAAGCCAGGACAAGACCTGTTTACACAGTTACACACCTTCATTTCACAATCACAGAGAAATAAGAGATGAAAACAGAGAGCAAAAGAGAGCAAGTGTGAGGTAGGTCCTACAAAGGTTGAGACAAATGGTTCATCATTCATTAGTCATGCATCACAGTGACTTTAACAATTTTATGCGGATGAAAATGAGGCTGTGAGGGACAGACTTACAATCTGTACAATGGCAAGCACTGTATAAAGGTAATAAATCACATGCAATTTTCACAACTCAAAAAACTTTGTTTCTGCCTACTGAAAGTAGCATTTAAACAGTCGCTGTTAAACAAAAGTACAATCCATTGAGCACAATATAGGCCTACTTATGTCCCTCACATCATTTTCATACAGATATTAACCCTTAAACCTACCTTGGGTCTTTATCGATCCAGAACATCATTCACCACCCTCCCCCTCATTTATTTTTTAATGTTAGACATCAACCTCCTTAGTATTCCGCAGTCTAGTCATTATAAATAAAGGATGTCTGTTTTCTAATTAATTTTCTGTAAAACATTTTTTGTAAATATCTTATGACTCAATAAGTGTAATTCACCTTTATTCCTCAATGTTTGTTACTCGATGTTATGTTTCATTCATAATTACCGCAGACATAAAACAAAAGAATAACATCAGAAAAAAATGAATTGCAATTATTGTATGCAATGAAATATAAGTGTCACTGTCATTTGATGGTGGATGTGGTGAAATGCGGCAAAATACTGATTCTGAAGACGCTGAAAATTATAGTTTTGAAAATATGGTTGAGATCGCGAATATGAGTTAGATGCTGAATCATCTGCGCAAACTGAACCCATCCAAGTTTCAAAAGGTAATGAAATATGCTTTATTCTTTTTGAATTGTTAACGCTATCTCACGACCAATTCATACGTATTTATTTTACGAGGTGGCTAATTTGTACGAATTCATACGACTTCACTCATACGATTTTGTATGATTTGTCTAGACCCCAGTGACGGATAGGTTTAAGGGTGGGGTTAGGGGTAGGTCATATGTACGAATTCATACAAATTGGGGAACTCGTAAAAAACGTACAAGTTAGCAAACTAAGTGAGGTCATACAAATTTGTACGAATTAGTCACCTCATAAAATATGTACGAATTGCCATGAGATCGGGTTGATAGGTCCGGGTCGCTAAAGACTGTAATTGTGATTGGCAAAACATTCATGCGTTTAAGGTTTAAATATGGTGCTACCCTGACTAAAGGTCTATGGTGGGATCTTTTGCTGGTATGAATCAATGAGTTTGATTTTTAGATGCCACAAACCCACGATATTCCACAGCCTCTGGTTGTAAAACTGCCAAAATGTAAATTCCTGAAGAAATGGGATAAACTTTCACAGGTAAGAATGTGTTGGTTTGTGTTTTTAACATGCATTAACTCAATCGTCTACAGCTTTTTAAGCTATGGTAACTTTTTAATGTTGTGTAAGCTAATGGCTTCACCTTGTTATATTGTGTTAGTTTAGCAAAATCATCTGCTTATGTCTACTGTAGACATAGATATTCATACATGTGTATAACTACAGTTGCAAATACACAGTCAACTCTCAAGTGTTCACAGACCGGATTTGACCTTTCCAATATGATAAACGACTTACCTATAGAAAACAGCCACTAATAAAGCATCTATGCCTACATGGCTATGCCACGAACACCCTAAAATCCACAAGGCAACCACCCAGAATATCCTAATAACTGCAGTGACAAAATACACTCAGAACTCCTTAACATTATAGAGGTTGTTTTTGCACAAGCAGCACCACATTTTCTTCAATCACCAGTTTTGATTAAGATCTCATGGAACATGTAGGCTTACAACATGAAGAGAAAGAGAGAGATCAAAATGAAGACAGCTCACAAGAAAAGTTGTTTATCGCTGAAGCTCTTCACACTCATGTACAGCACACCTGTTTTGAGTGCAGGAGTCTGCAGTGTCATTCAGATAACAGAGGCAGAACAGGCCACTGCTGGTATTTTGGCAACTTGCTCTGCCACCTTTGCATAGCTCTGTTTATTTCTTATTTCTTACAGCCCAACGGAAGCGGAAAACCTTGTGTTGATCATTACCAGCTACAGTGTGAAAGACAATCCAGAGCTGAGGAATGCACGAGATGGAAATTATTAACTTAAAATAGATTAATAGACATTAAGTGTCTCAAGGCCTGATCAGACAAAAGAGCAGCGTGGCAAAGTAGATCAGGACCATATGCCCGTGGCTGGCTGCCATAGGACGGGGCCAGAGTCTAGTGTGTCTGATCACTGCGATTCAGGGACAAAATACTGAGCAATGAATAATATCCAGGCAATATGATGAATGAAGAAAATTAAGCCATTTTACATCATCAAAATTAAGCACAATTTCCTTTAAAAGGAATAAATATTTTGAAGGAGATGTTTAGAAGAATTTCGGCAACCAAAAACTTTCATTAAATAATCACAATAATAAAAAGTCCCATCCCATAGGCTCCATTCCAAAATATTCCATTTTTTAGGCTCAGTTCTACACAGGCTTTGTAAGATTCACCCAATTAGCTGAAGGCTGTTCTGAGAAGCAATGTACTATCGGCTTTGCTTGTAAAACATGGATCTATGCCAGCATACTTTTCTGTTCTATTTACCATCCGCATTTCAGGTCAGCCCTCTGCCCCCTCAGTGAATCGCAATGTCAACAATATTTCTAAAAATATTTCTCCTTTTCAAACCCCAAACAAATGTTCTGCAATGAGCCTCTCTGTTGCCCAACTGTTCTGAGAGCTTTGACCCCAGGCCTCACAGACAGCTTGAAATGTCCCCAAAACACCTCCTTTCCAAAGCCACAGTGACGCATCTGAGTGCTCATAAACCATAAATTGAGTGTTTTTCTAATAATCAAATTCAAAACAAAAGCAGATTTTGCATTCCAAACCACAGACATGTGAAATGAGACACAGAAGAGAAGAAACCCTGAATTTTCAGCAAACTATCATGAAAATGTTATATGAAAAGAAGATACACTATATACTTACTACATATAGTACCAGTCAAAAGTTTTTGAACAGTAAGATTTTTAATGCTTTTTAAAGAAGGCTCACCAAGACTGCATTCATTTGATCCAAACTACAGCAAAAACAGTACAATTCTGAAATATTTTTACTATTTAAAATAACTGTTTTCTATTTGAATATATTTTAAAATGTAATTTATTCCTGTGACTTCAAAGCTGAATTTTTAGCATCATTATTTGATCAATTAAAAGCATCCTTGCTAAATAAAAGTATTAATTTCTATCATTTCTTTCCCAAAAAATAAATAAATAAATGCAGGCTTGGTGAGCAGAAGAGACTTCTTTAAAAAACATTAAAAATCTTACTGTTCAAAAACTTTTGACTGGTGGTGTGTGTGTGTATATATATATATATATATATATATATATATATGTTTTGTCACAATGATATTGCTTACCCGTATCGGCTCGGTGGAGAATCTGATTTTCCTTCTTGGAGGCCGTTCCTCATCCTCAGACAAACCAGGAGCTTCATCATACTCCTCATAGACCTCATCTTCATCCTCCTCATCCTCACCCTGCTGGTCCTGAACCAGTTCTTTATCATCCACAAACGCTGCGTTCTCAAAACTATAAAACACCGGAGACGTTTTCCCACATTCATCCGGATGTTCCTGCTCGCTCTCATCATCATCATCTTCATGACAGCTATTCCTCTTTTGTACGATCTCCTCGTCCTCCTCTTCTTCTTGATTTGGTTCCTCTTTTTTCAGCTCTGTTGACACACACACATCCTTCTCTAGCTGTTTGTCCTCTGTATGGTTCACCTGCAGAGAGTCAACCACATCTCTTCTCGGCGCCTCAGATTTAAGTTCCCTTTGCAGCTTCACCTCTGTCATAACATCCTCCAAAAACTCTTCATCATTCTCCTCGCTTTCTGAAGACTCGTTCTGGACCACTACCAGCTCAGCCCGTACCACTCCTGCTCCAGTAGGTTCCAGGCATGGCGGGGCCTGCTCTTGAGAGATATCCCTAGACGGACTGCGAATTATGTGGTTTTCACTTTTTGATTCCTCGGGACTCCAGGGACGTTTATACAGGCTGCTTGCTGAGGGTGAAGACTGGAGATCTTTCGCAGGAGTACTACTAAGTTGAGGTGGCTCATTTGTCATGGAGTCGTTAACTAATGATGGCGAACGTTTAAACGGGTTTTGAGCATTTAGCGAAAGAGGCTCGCTGGGGCTTCTGCTGGTCGGAGAGGTGGGTTTGTATGAAATCGGGCTGATGGATTTGAACGGAGGACTGCTGGCTACTGAGTCTGTTTTAGGCGAGAGTTTGTCAGAGTTTGGAGATGTGGGTTTGTGTGCTGGATCAGCACCAGGCGAGCTGGGTTTTTGGAAACTCCCTCGAAGAGGAGATGGCAGTGAGCACTCAGTGGGGCTGCTCAGTTTCTCAGGACTTTGCACTGACTCTTCTTTGTCGCCATCCACAATGAAGTTCTCCAACCGTTTGGAAATGGGCCCGGCGTTAAGTGATAGTCTATTGACCTGTTTTGAGTCCTCAGAGTCTCTGCTTTCCTCTGGGGCACTCCTCACAGGTGACGTCGGGCTTTTGATGACACTATTGCTGCTATTCTCAGAAGATCCAAAGGACCTCCGGGGCCCACGGCCCTCCTCAGGAACCTTCCCCTGGGACAGGCGAGCAGAAACTCTGCTGGGCACCAGCCTCTCTGCGGCAGGCTGCTCTTTTATCCCTCTCTCAAAGAGCTTTCTGGTAACTGAAAATTTTTCCGCCAGGGCCACTTTATCTATCTCGACTTCCTCTCCCTTTGGAGTTCTGTCCGCGTTTTGCGGTTCTTGGTTGTTGGCGCTGTTGAGGCAGGTTTTGTGAGTGCTGGCTGGGAACTTGGACACTGGGGATACAGGAGACCCATCTGTTTTGTGAGCCGGTTCCACCTCCTGACTCTCTGGCAGTTGCTGGCCGTCCATTTGGAGGAAAATGTTCTTTATTTTGTTTACCCGGTTGCCAAACGGCCTCCCTCTGGTGTCCTCTCTGGGGTCGCTGGCTCCATTAGCATAAGATTTGGCCTCGCTGTCGGATTTGGTCCCATCAAAAGAGCACTTAATGGCGTGGAAGTCCGACTTGTATGCATTTCTATGCGGGGACGCGCTCCTCAGGGTGCGTTCACCCTTGCTCTCTGCTTTGATCATTTTCAATGATTTTCAAAATGTTTTATGTTAAAACTGTATTTTAGGTCCGCGGTCCTGTATCCTCAATCGGACAATGGCATGAGCCCTTCAGAGTCACTCTGATACATTGTATCGAATCCCCGCGCTCATCTGAAAAGAAAAGAAACAATGTAACATTCTCAACTGAAACGAGCGTTTACATTTTTAACGTGATTTGAAAGCAAGAGCATGTAAAACGTTTATTTCGGCGCTCTTTTGTTAGCAGATATAATCTACCCGACACACTGACTCATCTGCTTGATCAAAGAAACTTTTTCAACTCAGATCAAAACTTTCCAACTGTGATTTGCAGGCAGATCCGTTGGTATCCATTGTTTCAGTGCTCACAGAGTCTCAGCATACTGTTCAAAAACTCAAAACTAGAATAAATAATGTTTTTCAGATAATCAAGAACTACCGCGATCGGTGTTAAACCTGCCCATAAACCCACTAAAGCTGCTCCACTGGGACTCGCCGCTGAACAATAGCTCAGCATAAGTTCCAACAAATGATCAAAATAAAGTTTCGGAAATCGAGTTACAAACAATTACAGCTTCTGCAACAATCAAGTCATCTATTTCTCTTACCTCCACGGATATCTCACTGTCTACGGGCGCCGGTTCTTCTGCTCTGTGTAATTTAGATCCCCAACCATGTCATTTGTTTCACCGCCATGGTTCCCCAACGTAGTGCTGTCCGATTCGCGAATGAATCGTTCATTTGAGTCAGTTCGTTTTAATGATTCGGTTTAAATGATTCACGAAGCGTTCGTAAATCACTCGCTGAGGGAGAAGAACCTTGTTTTATTGCTTTGCATCAACCTGAGTCACATATTGTTTTTATAAACAGTATTTCTGTTGTATATATCCCCTGTGAATGGTGTGTTAAATTAAAAAAAATATTTAAAAAAGGAGAACCTATGAGAGCTTTATTGGAACAAATAAACACTTTTCGAGCAGGTAGAAAACCGTAACTGGACAATTAAATACAAAAAAGGGTGTCAAACAGAATGACAAAATCAAAAACACATTGAATAAATATGGAATATGGAATAAATAGCTAAAATAGACCTTATTAAGGGCAGACAGTTTATTTTTGTTTGCATTTTTTTTTTTTTTTTTTTTTTTTTTTAAGAATGAACATGAGACTGTGAGGGAAAGACACAGGTTGTAATGGGATATCATGCAATTCAACCCAAAGACCGAAAGTTTATAACTTTTTGGATTTTATATTTAAACAAATTATTATTTAAAGAGTTACATGTTTCTGAGAACACTGCTGAACGCTATGACTGGTGAATCGTTTAATTACCTGTCTGAAATGAACAGTCCAAACGAATCGATTCGCCAAAAGAATCGAACTTCCCTACGCAACTCCAGCGTCTCTCTTCCCTATTCAACTACACACACACACTTCAGTCAGACCTGTCGCACCGATGCGCGCTCCCGACGCTGCTCTATCTGGCGCGCGACGTGAGCGAGCACATGAGCACATTCCAGGGCTGCTATTAATCCCAACCCCCTTCCCGATTTTGGCTAATTCTACTATGGCGAAGGTTTGGCTAATGAATATTAATTAGGTTACGATGACGTTACTAGGAAACCTGCGCGGAACGTCCAGTCAGGAATCCTAATTACTATTCATTAGCCAAACCTTCGCAATAGTATGATTTATTCGCTTCCCGACTGCGCGGTTGATTCAGCCCAGGTCAGGCCGAGAATGGCGTGGGAAAGAACCGCGATTCACCCGCCACACCCCTGTGCTCATGAAGCTTGTTGGTAAGTAAGAAAATATAGCCTATTGAAAACCAACAAATAAAAATATGTATGTACATTTTTGTTAATTTAAAATTTTATTTAATTGTTAATTTAATTCAATTTAATAATTCCATTTAATTTAATAATTTATTTGATATTATTTTATTATATTATAATTATTTTTAATTTTAGATCGATTTGATTGTCTTAATTCTTCAATATTTATTAAATTCTTTTTAAATTTATGTATTATTCATATTTGTTATTTATTGTTTAATTATTAGGCATAATTGAAGTCATTAATGGGCTTTCTATGATGAGCTATTAATTAAAATAAATGTGTATAGTATATGCTAGGCTATATAGTGTACAGTCAAACCAAAATTTATTCAGACACCTTCAACATTTCTACATTATCACAGTTTATTAGCTATTGTTTAGAAAATGGTAATAACATATGACAAAAACTCAAGAGTTAAACTGTGTCAGAACAAATTCATCTTGATAATGTCAGATAACTTTGATAGAAAGGTATGTAACAAAACATGGTCAGGTCAGAGTGTCAAATCAAATTTTTGGTCCCAAATTTGTATCAATTTTACTGGTAGCCCACTGTATGAAGAATTTTTGGGTATGATATGTCACAGTTTACTTTATTTTGCTATCCTCTCTTACATAAATGAACTATAGTGTCTTGCACCCACTAGTAAAAAAATACCAAAAACAAAAAAATGTATCTGGCGTCTGAATAATTTTTGGTTAAACCACATGTTTAATAATACTGATTGGCCTTTAATCTGAATATGTGTCACCCTTAATATGTATTATGGTGATTATGGATGTAAATATTACAAAAGTTCATAGGTCAGAGCAGAGTTCAGATCACAGTGAGAGTGCTTACTGTTGTCACAGTGATTCAATTATCTCAACTTGAGCTGAAATAAACATTTATCTCACTGAAAGAAACATTAGTTGAGTTCAGCCTCTGAACACAAAGCATGTGCGTTTCGGTGTCAGGGTGATGTGGCAGTTGGAAACCCCTGTCTCGTGTCCCAGCTCTGTTCACAGATGTCTGTCTGATGTTTCCTCCAGTTCTCTCGTCTGGTAGTGTGTCTCACTAGTTTAGTAAGACCTGAATACGTTACAGGGGGCAATACGGGTTATTCATTCACTTTGGAGAAGTTTTTACATAAAAAGTGTAGCCTGCATTTTCATAAATTTTGCAAAAATCCCAAAATAACCTGATTCTCATGCTTTCATTACTGTTATATATACACAGTATTTTCAGTCCACATAACCAATTCTTCAAAACACAAGGTCCTAATGTGAACATTTGGTTTAATCACAGAAACACAACAGTATGATCGTCTTTTAGTGTAGTGCTTTTAGTTGATTCAGTTGCCTGTTTCAGATCGGCCATGTTGCTGAATTTAAGTTGTTACAGTAATACAGACGCATTAGAAAGTACACTTACACTACTTTACCTCACAATAATAATCCATTATACTTAGTTACCCATTTTCTAAATTGCAAACCATGCCGTTCTACAGAATCTATGTCTATAGAAATGTATAGAGTTACCAAACGATTGACTGATGAGCCATTAAGATCAGTTGGATTTAATCATAGACAAATGTATTAAACTGAACGAGAAAAAAAAGAGGTTTAAATGGGAAATTAAGTTTTATAGTAATAGCATTACAAAAGGCAGTTATTGTGGATGAAATGTTTACATAGAACACATATTTTGTGTTGTGAAAAGGATATTTTGTGATTTTGTGTTTTGTACCAATGTAATTAAAAACACACTGAAATGTTTGAAAGAAAAGTGCATTTTTGATGATCTGTTATGAGATTAGTAGCCTATTAAGAGTATTGAAAATTTACAAATTGCTTGCGAAAATTGCACCCAAAATAATAAAAACTGTAAAAGATTCTGGATAGGGATGATATATGAGAAGAGCTAAATTTAGGGGAGCACTTAAAAGGCTTTCTTTTGGCTTTTCCATTTATGTATTAACAGACACTTTTGTTGTCTTTAGTGTGTCTGAGTGAGACTGAAGTCAGTTCCATGGTGACCAAACAGCTTATATTTCAGAAAACTTCCACTGAAAAACCACAGGGAATAAATAATGAAAGAAAAGGGGGAAGTAAACCGAAAACTGAATAGCATGTGATGAAAACTCAACACTAGACTGAAGAGACCAACCCAAATGTTTCTTACAAAACCCACATAATAATTGAGTTTTCCTCATATGTCCTGGCAGGTAATGTAGCGGTTTAGTGGTCTATTTGACCTCAAGTGAGTTCTCCCTGAAGGGATAAACTATTGCATATACAGTACCTGTGAAATATGAAAGACTAACATTCAGTTTCATCATAAAAGAGCTCTGCAAGTAGATAGTGCCAACTGATAGTAGTAGAGCGTGTTTAGAAAAGCTTTGAAGGGTCGCGTGTAGCTCTGCTTCTGGTTTTGAGTTTGTTTAGAAGTGCAGAGATGACGACGTGTGTCAAGGGCTGTCGGATTCCTGGCATTTCCTGCTCCCTCGCTCCAGCTCATCCTGGGCTGAGTTATCTGATGAGTACTTTACACAGGCCCTCCACCCTCCTCCGCATTTAACAAGATCAACAGAATGAGAATTTACGTCCTCACAGATGCTGACTGTTATTTTATGAATGGACTCGGATCTCTGATGACACTTTAAGCCTGCTGTGATCATTAATCACAATAAAGTCTGTAGTACTTTAGTCTAGGCTGATAGAATACATACATTTTAATGGCTATTACAAGTGCACTGCAGAAGATTTTGGGGGGGGGTCAAAATGATCTATCTATCTATCTATCTATGGAGACAGAAAAGGTACTGTACAGACACCTTCGCAAGAACATGAGCATGTAACAAACAAAGGGGAAAAAAGCAAGAAAAAAACTCCTATACATAAGCAAAATAAATACATTAAAATAAATATAATAAAAAATACATTCATTAAAAATAAAAAAGTATATTGAAGTTAATGTTACGTGCTTAGACAGTTACATACAACCATGTAGGACTTTTCTTCTTTCTATAAGTAGGTGTTGGTGTAGAAAGACGAACAAAATTAATTTATGTAGAGCTTTATACAATATACACTTGAATTGATTACTTCAAAGCAGCTTTACATAGATAGAACGACTTCATTTTTAGCAAAGCAGTACTACAAAAGATAACAGTATCATTATTCAGCTCAATTTAGTTCAGTGTTGATTCAATTACTTGCCAAGAGGAAAATGAAAAGTTTGATAGTATTAGTTTTGTAAGAGGCAGTTACTGTGAATGAAATGTTTATGTAGATGAAATACTTATTTTGTGATGTGGAAAGGATAATTGGTGATTTTATGTTTCGTTCTAATGCAATACAAAACAGGCTGAAATGTTTTTAAAAAAGTGGATTTCTGATGATCTGTTGTGAGAGTGTCAAGTAGATTATTTCTTCACCCTCATGTTGTTCCAAACCTGTATGAGATTCTTTCTTCTGTTGAACACAAAATAAGATATTTTGAAGAATGTTGGTAACTAAACTGTTTCTGGTAGCCATTGACTTCCATAAAGAAAAAAAACATGCATAGCTTACTATGTTAGCCAATGGCTACCAGCAACTGTTTGGTTACCCACATTCTTCAAAATATCTCTGAAGAATGTATTCAGCAGAAGAAAAAATTCCTTCAGGTTTGGAACAAACATGAGGGTGAGTAAACGATGACAGAATTTTCTTTTTTGGTGAAATTTGTGGTTAAGTCTGCCCAAGTCATCAAACTAACGTCACCAAAGAAGAAACCATTCAAGAAGCCTTGCAGAGGGGAAGCAAATTTTCAGCTTTTGCCTAAAGATTAGGAAAACAAACATTTTTATTTTTCAGTGGATTAACTTGCATGGATTAACTGCTCAGCATAAAATTCGTAGTGTGAAGTAACAAAACAAATTGGGTCAATTTTTATTTCATGCAGACTTAATATATAATTTCATACTTGACATACAATAGCAGAGCAAGTGAAGTTAGTTCTTGTGTACAGGATTTGATGTTTTGAATTAACATTTTTGAATTTACATTTTCGTGTGGCTGAAGTGTTCAGATTCTTTTGGAGGCCTATTTATTATTGTGATGAGAAAACAGTATTCAGACAGGAATAACTCATACTTTTAAATAAATAATTTTGGTGAAACTCTTATTTTATATTTTATATGGGTGATGTGGTTTAGTCAAAGTATCTAGTTTTTGTTGTAACTGTAAACTGTATTGCATGGCTCCAGTGCTGTGATGATACGGGCGTTTCTGTTTATTCCCATAATAAACACATCCGTTCTCCACCTGTGAGTGTGCTCTGGAGCTGCGGTTTTGTACACAGGAGCCAGCGTGGCACTGCAGTGATTACATGCTCGCTGCACCATCACCTGGCAACCCCGCAAGGCCCTAAAAGGCAGACGGCCATTTGTTTAGGATTCCTCTTTCTTCTTTTTTTGAGTGTTCCTTTGTCATAGTAACCTTTCAAACAAACGCTTTATGTCCTCTGTGTCTCTGTGTGTTTCTCTGTCGGGTTCTGCTGATATGATCAGTGAGATAAGCAGGCTGTGCGTCTCTGACACAGGATCAGCGCATTCTTGTTGTGTCAAAGTACAGCTTTTAAATGTTTTACCTTTGAAGCGTATTTAGGAAGATATGCAGAACGGCTCAAAATCAATGATTTACGGCCATGAGTATGTTCGTAGCAAGTCTTGTCTTAACAGGTCAGTGGAATACGTTATTATCAGGTTGAAATCTTTGTTGGAACTGAGTGGAGTCTCATGGTAACTTGATTCTGTAGTAAAACTTTCTTTTTTTTAACCACAAAAATAGGTGGACCTTTCCTACAAACAAATGATTATGAACAGTTTTTAAATGGGTCAGCTTTAAACTAAATCTTGCTTAACATTTGTAATGGAATTTTTCCTCTACTCTCATATTTGCATACTTGTAAGACTGGCTGATAAGGAGTCTTCACATTTTTGGCCTGTTTTCAAAACACTGTAGGAGTCTGCGCTCTTCAGTCCCATTAATGAATGGAAATATTTTACTATTTTAGTGTGTCCTATTTTGTAATATTTATGATGAACTGGCGATATGGGCCTGCAGTGAATCATTTTGTTTAGCAGAAAACATCCACAGATGAAAAGTGTTGGGAAAAGTTACTTTTAAAAGTAATTCATTACAATATTGTGTTACTCCATAAAAAGTAACTGACTGCGTTACTTAGTTACTTTTTATGAAAAGTAATGCATTACAATATTGCGTTACTCCATAAAAAGTAACAAATTGCTTTACTTAGTGACTTTTTATGGAAAGTAATGCATTACAATATTGCGTTATGCCATAAAAAGTAACAAATTGCTTTACTTAGTGACTTTTTATGGAAAGTAATGCATTACAATATTGCGTTACTCCATAAAAAGTAACAAATTGCGTTACTTAGTGACTTTTTATGGAAAGTAATGCATTACAATATTGCATTACTCCATAAAAAGTAACTAATTGCGT
>JAFVLL020037294.1:0-10626 GCA_021397915.2 Tor tambroides | reverse complement strand
CGTCATGTCTGATCTGCACTCACCTCGCTGGAGGAGAAGGTTAATGTATGAGAGCGGCCTGACAGGTTGGGCTCCACCACCAGCCCAGAAAAATCGGAAGCAGGACTGCTGGGGTTCGAATCATCTAGCACTGACAAACTCTGGAACGGGCACAGAGAGCAGGATTTGTTATCCGAACACAAGGATTGGGGGAGCTTCAGCTCTTTAAACCAAAAGAATGAGCTTCAGAGAAAAAAACTTGTCAGCGAGTGTAACGTCATCAACAGTCCTTCAAAATGACTACTGGAAGTGTCAGACCGATACACTGACCAGACTGATTAATCAACAAACATTTGGGTAAAATCTACTGCAAGTAGACATTATCTGTTTTCACATATTTTGAGTTATAAGAAATATTCATTATTTAAAAGTATTAACACTGGATATTGACAGATTTCATGAATCAGTTTGATTCTGATTCACAAGCTCTTGATTCCATCCGATTTTGATCTCGATTTGATCTTGATTAATTTGGTTATAAACAGCATCAGCTACAGTACATGTAAATTTAAAAGAATAGTTCATCCAAAAATGAAAATGGTCATCATTTACTCACCCTCATGACATTCCAAAGATGTGAGTTTCATTCTTATGTTGAACACAAAATAAGTTCTGTCATGACAACTCTCGGAGGGATTGGCATGGTAATGTACATGACAATGTTAATGTATTTGGTCTTGGCGGAATAGATCTGCTACACTGCTGCAGAGCAAGTCCCGAGACTTGCTACTGCCAATACATCCACAACATGCTGCTGTGAGCATGTAAGAAATACTGCTGCTGCAAATATAACATACATGAAATAACCCCCTATAGCATACATGAATCACCTCGTAGCAGATCTATACAGGTGGAGCTGGGGAAGGTGGAGGGTTTCTGAAGCACGCTGCGAAACTGCTACAACAAGCACTAGTCATATATTTGAATGTTGAGCAGAGAGCTCATTGGATACCGATACAGGAGAGAACCAATCAGCTATGCCAATTAGGTCAGATTGAGTTAGACCTATCGGAATGCGCCATCTAGAGTTTCATGCCAGAACTCTGTATATATTCTGAAGAACCAAACAGTTGTCAGACCCCACTGACTTCCATAGTAGGGGAAGTCAATAGGGACCATCAACTGTTTGATTACCAGCATTCTTCAAAATATCTTCTTTTGTGTTCAACATAGGAAAGAAATTCATACATGTTTGAAACAAAATGAGGGTGAGTAAATGATGACAAAAATTAAATTTTTGGGTGAACTATTCCTTTAAGGAATACAAACTCTCAACCAAAAATGTTCTAAAAGCTCTAAAGCTTACAGGAAAATGTGTCAGTTGGTTGTCAGGTTAAAATTAACAAGTCCAAACTATTAAAAATAAATAGCAGTTAAATTTTGACATAACGATCAACACTCAAATAAAATAGAGTTGCTGGTTCATCAAAATGAAGATCAATTAAAATAGTGTAATCAAAATTGTCAAGCCAGCCCTATTAATACTGCATTATATTGAGTATTTATAATTCATATCGGTCGACCACCACCTACTGCTACTTTTTAGCGACAACTACAACATACTGTAACAGCACAAGACAGAGCAACATACTAAACCCAACCCAATCTCACATGAAAACCCAACTATTTTATCAGGTGCAGATTTCGTATGAATTTGTACGATGTATGATTTTTATTAGGGGTGTAACAGTACATGTATTCGTACCGAAAATTTTTGGTATGGGTTTTTCGGTTCGGTATGAATGTGTACTGAACAAATCATTTTTTTCAGGAAATTCAAACAATAAATGCCATTATGACACTCTTTAATGTGGTGCGACAGATCGCCATATAAACGCTTCAGTGAGCGTAACCATCCCTTCCTCTTAAAATTACTAGTTTTAATGCGAAATAAACATGAATGAACATCCCATGCCTCACGTAATCGCTCAATCAGTGTTTTAACTGTGGACATCAATAAAACAGCTTTGTAAACAAAAATATAGCATATCATTTACCTCAGACAAGTCATCAGTGTCCACGTCTACAAAGAGGATTTCACAAAATATTAGACTATATACTTTATATTTTACTTTACCTGTTAGTGATGTCTTAATTATTTAATGTACGCTTAATAAATAAATCTGTTATAAAACAAGTTCTGACAGCCACTGTGTAAATGATTATAGGCCTAGTTCAACAACAAATAGCAATTTTATAATTTAGAAGTTAATTTAAAAACTGCATTATGTGCAATTAACATGTTTGCATACAATTTAAGTTATAAAATACAAATATTTAAATACAATTTTTCTTAAGAGTGTTAATTATTATATTTAATAATAAATAATTAAATTTAAGTTTGGGCTCTGTTGTTAATTGCAACCTTATAGTAATGCAAAAGGACTCCCTATAGTTTAGAGCAGAAGCTGAGGTAGATTTTTATCCCTAAGAAAATTTTAATTGTATCTGAATTTATTTAAAGAAAGAACAATTTGTTCAGTAAAACGCTGTTTAACGTATAAAAAAAAGTGATTTTGTTTAGTTTTTCCACCTGCTGTACCGAAACCATACCGAACCGTGACGTCAAAGCCGCGGTACGTACTGAACCATCATGTTTGTGTACCGTTACACCCCTAATTTTTACTAAAAAAGTAAGTATGAAGGTCCACCCATAAACACAAACATCACTGGGGTGCAAGTAGATTGTACAAAAACATACAAATGAGATAACAGTTATGTAAAATAGTTATGAATTTCCATGAGACTGTGTTGACTAAACCAGATAAGCAGTGTAATGCACCTACATGTTGATTTGACAATAAAAGCCTGTATTTGAAGGCTGAAAAAATAATCACTTGAAGAAAAAGAGTGAGCGTACAAATCAAATCTGACTAAATCAGAAGCAGCATCATGCATCTAGTGCATTGCATTCAACAAACACACACACACACACACTAATGTGTTTCTATATTAAAGCTCGACACATGAGGTTTGATATTTAGCAAGAATTTCACAACATTTCTAAATCAAATTTGACATCTATGAGTGCTTATAAGACAAAATATACTGTACCAAATCTAAGGAGCGACTGAACAGAGACGACCAGGAGAGGTTTGTCTGTTCGGGAAAAGGGGTTAATAATATGACATCACATCACTGTCCCAAACCTTTACCAAACATGCTTCAGCTGGAGCTGATGAAACGGAGAGGGATCAAAGAGCTGCTGAATTCATTTTCTGACACATGGACTGAGTCTGTTTGGCTCAAGTTGGATGAAAGATCACATCCATATGGCTGCAGGCTTCGACCCAGAACATTTCGACGCTGCTTCCTCCTTAGCAACTCACAATTACAAACAAACTAAAGCAAGTCCAGCTGGATGCCAGATATTTGTTGTTTATCATTTAGTTTTGTCGTGTGTTTGGCAGAAAGCTGGTTTGTTCTCCCATTGACTCATTTTTTTTTTAACTAGAAATGATCAGCACTAGATAAGAAGTTCATATACACACTGTTCAAAACTTTGGGATCAGTAAGATTTTTTTGGAAGAAATTAATACTTTTATTTAGCAAGGATGCATTAAATTGATCAAAAGTGACAGTAAATACTTTTACATTATTACCCAAAAATTTATATTTCAAATAAATGCAGCATATTAGAATGATTTTTAAAGGATCATGTGAGACTGAAATTCAGCTGTCATCACAGGAATAAATTACAATTTAAAATAAATCAAAATATAATAATAATAATAAAACAATATACTAAAACAGTTTAACAATTTTAAATTCTAATATTAACTTCTAATATTTTACAATATTACTGTTTCTACTGTATTTTTGATCAAATGAATGCCAGTCTTGGTAAACATAAGAGACTTATTTCAAAAACTTTTAAAAAAAAATCTTGCCAACCCTAAACATGTACACTACTTTTATTTTTTAATGAATACAATATAATTGGGTGTCCCTTGACTTTTTTTTTTTTTTTAGAGCCCATGCTTTTATTGTGAGAAGCACTGAACTATTATCTAACATATTAATTTAGAATGAATACTTTAAGCATATCTAATATCTTAATTTGATCACTTTTGTTTGATGTTTGTGCTTATTTAACGTTTTTTGCAAGAAATAACCAAAAGAAAGAGAAAATCAACTCATATAATCACTGTTTTGTACCGTATGTGTGGAAAGTGCCAAATATTTATATTATTTAGCTCAAGAACTGCAAGGGTCAAGATATTAAGAGTAATATAAATAAGATAATAATGTCAGAATTCACATTCCACATCTTAAGATAAGTGTTTTATAAATAAAGTTATCATACAAAAAAGTCAATTCATGGTCATTATGTTTTGAAGTTCTATAATAGATCTGGACTAGTTTTAATCTATGCAAGAGAATCAATCCTTGAGCAGAAGTGCTCTGAGAGAGAAGTAGTTGTCACCTTGTTTTTGGAGCTGTGGCTGTGTTCGCTGGCGTCTGCACTGGTGTGTGGGAGACTGCTGGATGAGGATGATGGATCTCTGTCTCTCTCTTTGTCTTTCTCCCCAAACCAGGAAAAGGGCATGCAGGTGGGGATGGAGGTCATGGACTCTGAAGGGGAGACTCGGACCCCTGACTCATCCAGTAACTCCGCTGAACCCCTACAACATAACACATTGAGACATGAGGAGAGAACATACAAGCTTTGTGTTGTAGAAGTCTTTTACCAGGCTTTATATACTTATTTCAATGTCAAATTTTTTATTTGTTTAGCTGGACCTTTTGATGCACGTGACTTTAACTAATCTATGACACAGCTTGCCTTCAACTTTTGCTTGCAAAAAACAATAAGTAAATAGGAAAAGTACACAGGAGGACATATGTGGTTTCTAACAGAGGACCAGATTGTAAAAAAAGAGCTTTCACATTGACAGCTAATGTCAAATGTATTTAGATCCACATCAACAGCTGAAGTGTAAAATTGTCCTCAGTGTGTGTGTGTTTGTGTACCCGGTATTCCCTACGTTATGGGGATCAAATGTGCCCACAAGTCAGGGTCTGAAATTAATGGGGGCGTGTAGCAAAAATGCCACCAAAATAACCAAAAATGCCCCACAAATTCAATATAAAGGGGCAAAAATTGCCCCTGCACAATTAAACAATAGATTGCAGTTGTTGCAATCTATTTCAAAAAAGAAATGTGAAAATGAATGAAAAGTGTCTAATCGCAGAATTATATTTTGATCCGCGCACACACAGCAACAAGACTGCTTTTTACTCATTGTTTTCTTTGCAGCACTGCGCCATATAACCAATCACATGCATTTCCGTTGAGCTTAGGAATGCAATGGCCAATCAGAGACACTTAGATTAATCAGCGCTGAGTTATTGTTACGATGTAAATAAAACACTCATTTCGTAACTTCAGTGATAATAACTAAAGTTTTGCCAGAATATGAGCCGTTTCCCAAAATTTCCACAGACACAAAACACAAATAAGTTTTTACATGTATTCTATAAATCGACATTAATAATAAGTACAATATCAAGAGCAACAATCAACAATCACGATTTTTGTCATAATACTGCAGCCCTGTTAGCTCCTGTTTTCAAACGTATAATTTTGATCCAATGTTTAACAGTCAATTGTTATTGGCAACAGTTTAAAGTATTTTGATTGATCGAAGTAATTGGTTAAATTTAAGTATTTGACATTAAAGATAACACAGATACAATTATTAACTTTGTGAGAAAAATTTGCCTCACAAATGTAAAAAAATGCCTCAGGAAATCAATTCCAGGGGGCAAAAATGTTAATTTCTGACCTTGCCAGAAGTATAGTAATATTAGTCATTTTTGCACTTGTGGGGACTTTTTTTTTTTTTGGTCTCCTTGAGGAAACAAGCTGATAAAACATACTGAATGAAGTTTTCAGAAAATCTAAGGGGATAGAAAATACAGTTTGGACAGTATAAAAACCATAATGTCTATAAAACATGGAAACCAAACGTGTGTGTTGTCTACCTGCTGTCCAGTGACGCCCTCGTAGCTTCTTTGCTTAGTTTTTTCCCCTTTCCTCCTGATTTCCTTAAACCACTATCAGAAACAGTCAGAAAAATGCATTAAATACAACAACAAAATCCTTAATGAACTTACAACAAGAACAAAACAAAAGTTCACTGTAAACCATTTAGTTATACTGTAAAATGCTATGGAGAAAGGTGTGGAATTCTGCTCTTACCCAAAGTCTGGGAATCTTCTTTTAGATTTTCCAGCTGTATCATTAGACTCATCTGAAATAAATAAAAGAATTGTATTAAAATACAAACACAGAAAAACATCTGATTTCCAGGCTAACATGGATTGATAAGCACTTAATTTTCTATTGATCATGGCAGCGGTGGGGGGGGGGGGGGGGGTGGAATGTTTAAAAAAAATTAAGCAGCACAACTATATTCAAGATTGACAATGTTTATTGTAAAAAGCTCCATTCTCCTGGGATCCTAAATCCAGCTTGTTACCTTTGACCTCTTTGCCCTTGCCTTTGGACTCTCTCTTCTTTACATTCCGCAGGAAGCTGGAAGGGGAGGAGTCTTTAGGAGAGGAGAGGGCGGGGCCTTGAGGATCCCTCTGCACTGATTGGCTGCTGCTTGTAATAGAACCTTCATCCTTCTGGTGGTTAGCAGGGGAAGATATGACGACCGGCAGGGACAAACTCTCCTGGACTGATCTCCTACGAGGCAGTGGAGACTCGGGACTCGCAGACTGACTCTCATCATCATCCTGAGGTCAAAAACAATGTTATTGTTCAGAACTGACGTACTGGATTTTTCACAGCAGTCATGAATTTCTTGAGCTCTGCGTGACCTGTGCGCTTCTCGCTGGCGAGCTGAGCGTCTCTTTGAGTTTACTGCGGGATGGTGGCTGCCGCTTCGATCTCTGGGCCAGCTGGGCCTTTGCACGATGGGCGCTGGTGTCCAAACGCTCCGTCTCAGGAACCACCTCACTCCAGTCTGCTCCTGGAGAGCAATGCATGCTTAACTGACTGAGAGGTCCTTTGAAAGCTCTCCAACTGCATGAATTACTGCTCATGTTCAAGTTGGTTAAGTGAATTCGCTGTAGTCACAGCTTCTTCTGACTTCTATGTGAACAGTGTTTCATTTATCTCTATGCAACTGACAATGGATAATGGACCATCTGGAGACTTATCTACCTGCTTTCTCTCAGGCCTACTCAAAAATTGGCTATGTTAGCTTACTTCAGACCATGTTTTATTGGTTAATTTTGTTCACCGTTGCTGGTTTTAGCAAGAGTGGTACTTTGTATATTTTCTTGTGCTGCTGGGTTTAGTTTTTGCATCTGAAGAAACAGCATCAGTAAACACTGTTGCATAATAATACTGTTGTAGAAGAAACAGTATTATTGATTAATGTGGTAAGATATGTACAAGCAGTTATTAAAATAGGATGCATGCTTGGAGCAGGGATGCTTTCTCTCATGGATGCTTTTTCTCACAGACATGATGTAATGCAAAAAAATAAATAAATTGTCAGTCACCCTATAAATATGCCAATAAAAACACCAGCCTAGTGTTTTAAAACATGACTACCCTTGGATAATAACCAATTAAGAAATGCAGTCAGTTAATTCAGGATTAAAATGACCTTGGAGTTAACTATTTTATATGTGAAAAGTCAACTTCATACTTATTTAGCATAATTCTGCATATATTTCATGTTGCTATTCCTCCCTGCAGCAGTTTTTATGTTTCTATGACTGAGCCCAACTGGTTTTTGCATCTTATAACTTCAGTCTCGGCTCAGCATGATATTACAATCAATTAATCCTGCTTGGACTTAGACAGCCATTAAGAAGCATTGAGATCTTTAACTCACCCAGCAGAACTGAATCTGCAGACTTACTGCCCGACAGTGGAGACTCATGGTGACCGCTGCCAGATTCAAGATTTGCCAGCTACACACACAGACAGATTGATAGGTAGCAATCAGAGAACATGAAAGCTTTATGTGCGAGTTCATTTCTGCTGCCGCTGACAAGTATGTTCTCACCCTGCGCTGCAGATCCTCTATCTGAGTTTTATACTTGGCCTCTCTCTCCTCCAGGGTTCTCCGTAAGTCCTCCTCCCTCTGCTCATACTCCGTCTCTCTGCCACACACGCACACAGCCAATCAGAATGTTTGTTTCTAATTTCTGCAATGTTATGTTTAGGTATGCAAATGATGCATTATCTCATTTATTATAAACACATTTTGCATACATTTCCAGAACAAAAATTTGAACACTGCATAAAGTGAATTTCAAAATTCTGGTTTCATTTTACTGACATATTGGAGGTAAATGTTGTTTTTTTGTAGTTGTTTTTTTAAGGGATTATTGGAGATCTCTTTTATCACTCCATAAATCAGAAAATACTTTCAATCTGTCAATGGTGTTTTAATCACCATGTTTTAGGAATAAAATGTTAGATAAATCAGATAAATATTATATGAAGACACTCCTATAAAAACACTCAGAATACAGATAATAAAACTCTAATGCTACTGAAGTGGATCAGTGCATGACAAAAAAACAAAAAAAACAACTCATTTTAAGAAAATAACCTTTAAAGATGTGTATTATAATTGAAATCTATGGAGACGAATGAAACAAAAACTTAAATGTGTATTTTGTGTCTGAAAGAAGATATGCTATGGAAGCAAAATAGCTCAAAATCTTAAAACTGACCAGTTCATGACAAAACAGTGAATTTTGCATGTAGTGACACTGTAAGTGGCATTTAAGCCCTGTTTTAAATGGTTAGTTGACTGTAAAGGATTCTCACTCTCATGTCATTTAAAATCTGTATAACTTTGTACTGTGAAACTGAGAAGGAAATTTGAAGAATACAATACTGTGAAAACATACTTTGACTAGGGGCTGCCACAAAGGACAAAAAAGTGCTATTAATGCTCCAAAAACCCCAAGTTCATGCAAATCACAGACTACATACAGAGAGTTTTGAAGTTATTACAATTAAGACATTGCATGATGATCACTAAGCAGTTAAACTTTATACTAATGGAAAGGTTAGTGCTGATGTCAACACTCACTTCTGCTGACAGTCCTTGAGCAGTTTCTTGGCTTTGCTGTATTTTTTATCCAGAGCTTCATATTGGCTCTGCGTGTCATTGAGCTGTTCGTTGATGCTTTTACAGAGAGCCTGAGCCTCCAGCCAGTTCTTCTCCATCTGAGCGATTCTCTCAGAGTTCTCCTGAACGCTCCTCTCTAAATGAGCTTCCCTCGCCTCCCACGCCGCACGCTCCTCTGACGACTCTCTCAACTGCAACAGCAACAAAACCTTATCAATTAAAACACACAGGAACTGCTGTATGTTTGATATAAATGGATAAGATGGATCATAAGTCCGTACTCTCTCTTTCAGTTCATCCACTTCAGCTTCTGCAATGGTGTGTTTTATCTGGAGCTGAAATTAAAACAGAACATACAAAATTAAGAAATCATTAATGGCAATCTATTATATATATAAGTGAAATGAAAAGCACCAGAAGTCTGTTACCTCTTTAAACCTGAACGTTAGTTGAGCATCGTCCATGTTTGATGGCAGGAACATTTCCTCGCTCTCAGGCAGATCGTACACTTCCACATTCCTCCTGCCAAAACTCGAACCGAGGATGCCATCCTCTCCGCCTTCCTCCTCATCCTCGTAGTGCTCGTCCTGTCATGACATAAGAGACACAGACATGATGTAACGCACAAAACAAGAAACAGCCAGTCCAAAAATAGAGCAAAGTTGAGAAATAAGTTATGCATTAACAAAGTAACCCAAGTATAATGAAAATCGTGAAAACCGCTGGAGAAACATTAACATTTCAGAATTCAAAAGCTTAACATACCTGCACGGGTACCAAAAACACAGTGGTTCAACACAGGTATAAACCCCACTACGATTTTGAATAGACTCACGAATCTGTTTCCTCATTCAGCATGGTGGATTTTTACATATTTTTGCATACTTGTGAACATTCAACAAAGAAGTTCTGGCTAAAAAAGTCTGAAGGTGTTTCTTTGACTCAGCTGTGCAGGATTCCAGTCTAAACATGCAGCCAAATTAGAAAGACTTTGGAAAAATGTTGCAGGAGAAAAAGATACATTTTCAATAGCGCAGCAATGCATAAAGCACAGCTCACACACAAGTCATTTTCAAACAAATTTGCTTTCTGCTGGTCAACACAGTAATTTCCCATGGAAAATTCAGGTCCTGTGTTTTCCTATTGAAATGACTGGATTAAAACCTTAAAACCTTCTGACAATCAAAGATCCAAATAAACCTAAAAAGGTATGTCTGGACCGAGTTGTCAAGGTTTGACTAGTTGACTAGTCCAGTTAGCCCCTGCTGGTAGATGTCATAACTAAACCAAAGCATGGTTCTTTATAGAAATCATAAATATCATGGGGTAAAGCACTAACTGATGAAGCAAGCAAATTATAATAAATGCAAATGCAAATAAAAATCTTTGGGAACTATGAATTAAAATGCACAGGAACAAACAAAACCTTACTGATATTGAGCTACAAAGTAGATTAAATAAATAAATAAATAAA